>JADRCD010221611.1:12356-25720 GCA_019843815.1 Montemys delectorum | reverse complement strand
CAGCATTATTTATAATAGCCAGAAACTGGAAACAACCCAGATGTCCCGCAACAGAGGAGTGGATACAGAAAGTGTGGTACATCTACACAGTATAGTACTACTCAGCTATTAAAAACAACGAATTTATGAAATTCTTAGGGAAATGGGTGGATCTGGAGAGTATCATCCTGAGTGAGGTAACCCAATCACAAAAGAACATACATGGTATGCATTCTCTGATAAGTGGTTATTAGCCCAGAAGTTTGGAATACAGGAAGAACAACCCACAAACCACAAGAAACCTAAGAAGAAGGAAGACCAAAAGGTGGACATTTCATTCCTTCTTAAAAAGGGGAGTCAAATACCCACAGAAGGAGTGGCAGAGTTTAACTATGGAGCAGAGACTGAAAGAAGGACAAGTATAAAGCTATCTCCTGAGAGGCTCTGACAATACCTGACTAATACAGATGTAGAGGCTCACAGCCATTCATTGAACTGAGTACACGGTTCCTAATGAAGGAGTTCGAGAAAGGTTCTATGAAGCTGAAGAGTTTGCAGCCCCTTAGGATGAACAACAATTACTAACTAGTACCCTCAGACCTCCCAAGTACCCAACCACCAATCATGGACTATACAGGGTGGGACTGAATGTTCTGGCAGCATGTGTATAGTAGAGGATTGCAAATTTGATCATCAATAGGAGGAAAGGACCTCGGCTTTGTGAAGGTTTTTTGCCCCAGTGTAGGGGAATGCCAGGGCTAATAAGTGGGAGAGGGTGCAGTGGCAGGCACGGGGAGGGAGGAGGCAAAAGTGGTTTGTTCTTGTTTTTGTTTGTTTGTTTGTTTCCTTTTTGGAGGGAAACCTGGGAAAGGAAAAATTTACATGTAAATAAAGAAAATAACTAATATAAAATAAAAAATAAAAAAAAAATCTAGACCAGGAAATGCCTTCTAAGGAAATTCTAATCCAGTCTGTTTTCCTACTTTTTTTTCCTTAGGTAGGGTAGCCTTATCACATACAGTTTTATTATTTTCTTTGTTATAATTTGTCTACTGCCTAACAATCTTTACCAATCTCTTCCAATTTTCCTTCATTTGGAAAAATACTGCCTGTCATGGTTCTGGAATGTATTGTGTGAAGTATGATGGACAGGTACTTCTGCTGATTACTTCATTAGAAGGACAGGAATCTTTCCTTCAGTTTTCTTGTTCTGAGGGTAATGTATTCCTCTGCCTACTTTCAAAAAAACTTATATTCTCTTTTTCATTCAGCTTTCAGAAATCTAGTTATGATGAGCTTTGATGTAGATTACCTAGAATAAAACCCTTTTAATTGGCTATTTTATGTATTTACATTTCAAATTTATCCCCTTTCCCAGTTTAGCTAGGGGGGAACAATCTATTGAGAAAAGAGTCAAATTACTGAATATGCAAAGTTTCCTCATTCACAAATATTGAAATCTTCATAATCAATTTGTCCACACTTTATTAACTTGTGTTCTTATGACCTTGTAGTAGTCTGAACCTTATGATGATGTTTGGTATTTTTCTTAATCTCCTGGGTAGTTTTACTCATAGAAAAAAGTATATAAATGAAATAGGGTTACTCTACTTTGTAAAATGTTTTAGTTTTTAATTTCAAAGATTTTAGTGTGCTTACATTTCCAAAAACAACCAACATTTTAAGCCAAAAGTTATTCTAACTATAAGTAAAAAACTAGTGATATATTTCAAACCATGATATAAGAGACTAAATCTATATGTTAATAATCTCATAATCACATATAGAGATATTTTCAATATACTGAGCTTTTTAACACGGCAATTTTTAGCCTTATCATAGAGGATGGGGCACGTGCAAATGTAACCATTTACTAGGTATAGTAATAAAATGTGAAAATGTGTCTAAACAAAAATGATGACATATACTATGGTAGAAAACTGTGAACGTGTCAACTGAGTGTATGCAAAGCTCCATTTGACAATCGTCTTCCTTTCAAAGCAAAATCATTCTTTGTGAGAGTTTTCAATCCCTGTAACCTTTTTTTTATGGCATCATCAAAATGACAAACAATTTTGTTCTATCTTTCGAAATAGATTGTTTACCTGATGTTGCTGAATCTTTACGCAGTTTGTATGTGCCATACACTTCTGTCACAAGGAGAAAATACCAAATAATGTATATTAAGACCTCTTGCAGCAAAGCTGTCTTCTTAGATTTCTGCAACCCTTACATCTCCATTGCAATGTTAAGTTAGTTTATTGCAGGAAATTGCTGTTTTATTGTAAAATTTTGTGTGTAGTTATCCAAGCCAATTTATTTATTGCTGTGCGTTATTGGCTTTTCCATATCATCAACACAATGTTTATGGTTTGAAATACAAACTGTACATTTTATTGCTTACAAAATGAATTTGAAAACCACATTAATTGTTGTAGGATCAGGAAGCAATATATATATATATATATTTTTTACCATTTTTACATCCAAACATGATAACTTCTAACTTTAGATCACTTTTATTACATTTAGGCATGAAAGGAAGTTGAGATTAGGATGTGTATAATGTATTATACATTTCCCCTTAATATGACTGAGAAATTATTTCCTCAGTTTTAAAACTATGTATACTCAGTATCCTAACATCTTAGCAAGATACCAGTCACATTGTATGTGAACTTCCCCAAGGAAGTTGCAGTTAGATTTTGACTTTATGATGGGCGTTTGTATTCTTTATTATTAGTTAGAGTTGAAGCTTCAGTGGTCATGAGCATATTTGATTTTCTGTTGGCATTCAGGGTATCCTTCCTATGTTGTCTAGGATTTTAGGGCTAGGAATATATTTTAAGAAATTTATAGAGGAGTAGGTTTCCATATAACCTTTCCAATGGGTTTTTAGTGTTAGTTATCCCTCCCATTTTCCATTTTCTAGCTTTCCCTCTGATCTCCACCTCAGTTTATCATCCTCCCCTCCCATAAATCACTGTATTAACTCTCCCTACTACATAAAATTTATCATTTAATGTTACAATATTCTTTATGAAACCTGGATAACACTATGATTTCCCCTCATTTGTTGGGATACACAGACCTAAAGATGCAAAGCTTAGAGCAACAATAGAAAACACTCTCCTGAAATCTATTTTTAAAGTTCTTCAATCCATTAAATGTACAGTCTCCTTTCTATTGTGCTTTCCATAAGCATAAGAATTCTATCTATCTATCTATCTATCTATCTATCTATCTATCTATCTATCTATCTATCTATCTATCTGTTTGTCTATCCATTCAGCCTGTTATATTCTCTAGTCACTTTCTGTGGTTCTATGTCAACTTTCAAAGAATGGGGTTCTGTTTGTCTGTCTTTTAACCTATACTTCACTGATTAGTAGGTTCAGTACTTAACACTCAAAGTCATTGGCATGCTGGATTTTATCTCATCTCCCAAGATATAGATCAGTGATCTGAGGACTTCATAACAAGATTTAAAGTAACTCTTTCATCATTTCTTAACATGTTCCTGTTCTATGTGCTCTCACTAGGACAGAAAGATGGAGGTTTCATTAGCTCATTCAGTTTCCTATCTCCATCTGGATCTCCATCTGTACATCTGTGTCTGTCGTCAGGGAAGGCAAAACAGAACATTTGGCAGTAAAAAGTTCTCATTATTTTGCAACTTTTCTGAGGCGACACAAGAAACCTAGCTACCATTCCAAACTCCTGAAAACACTGCCACTTCTAGCATCATGTTCCAGACATATTTGTTTGGTATCTGATTCATAAAAGTAAAACGAACACTGAAAGGGACATGTGCATGTGAGGTAGGTTCTACTGGATTTTTCAGCATTAAGAGAACATACCACACAGCTTTTATTCTGAACTATGGCTCTTCTTGTACAATTCTATCTGTGCCTTATTCACTTATGAACATTTGATACTCTGATATCAACCAAGTGATAGCAGAGGAAATAAAAAATGATAAATCCATCATTTGGTGAGTGGTAGTTCAAAATCTTGTTTCTCCCCGTCCTCTCTATTACCCCTTTGATGGCTATTTTGTGAGCTTCATCCAGGGTTTATGGCTATAGTGGACAGAGCTGTATAGAGTGTACTTACTTTATCTTACCCAGAATTAGAGTAAGAACTGTCAAGTTTAAAGTGTATATATAACCGAGTTGCAATCTTATATCATCTGGGACTGAAATGGGAAAGTCACAGCTTCAATAGGATTATATATTTTAGGGGAAACCTGTTTTCAAGGCTTTGAACTAAAATGCATGTTGAACTAATATGTCCCATGGATAGGAGTAAAGCAGAGTTTTACTAATACTATGTGTCAGTTACAGCAATGGAACAAAAGACCAGGGTCTAAATCAATCTTGAATAAAGTAATACTGGGCATTCCAAGCAACATCAGTAAATCAGAGCTTTGAGTTATCCTTTTCATCTTCTGTCTTGGATCTTCTGACAAATAACACAATAAATGGGGGATTATTTGTTTGTTAGATTGAAATTAGATACCTTGTAGAATATTTCAGGAAGATTATAAGTTTTAATCATTTTCTCAAGCCCCCCCCCCCTTTTTTTTCCTTGAGACACTAAATTCCTCTGGATGATACATATGTAAGACTGAAAAAACAAACCAAAATAACATAAAATTTTAAGTGGTGTGTTATTATAATGAATACTTCCTTGTATATATGCTTATAAATAAGGCCTATACTTTATACAAGTCTTTGACATCTATAGCAAAATCTTCACTAGGAGTCCTTATGGTAAATCCTGGAACATAGATACACACCATAATATTGAGTTATACATTTATCATATGCAAACTTGCCAGCTTGGCTACAGATATTCCTATGAGTAAGAGATATAAAGGGTATTGTTTTTACTACTGATTATTTTTTCCTTTTTCTTTATGCCTGTCTCTTTGGGTGCATGAATCCATAAAATCAAATAGAATTTTAGTTTCTAAGAAATCACAAGAAAATACTAAATCTGGAAAATTTGTCAAATTTTAACCATATTTGAGTTTTTTCCACCAAAAATATATTTGTGTTTTACTGTAAAAGTAAGTTCACAAAAGCAATAAAAGTAAAAATAATAATAAATACATGGTACAACTAATTTTGAGTCCATTTTGCTTAGTTTACAAGTACTGTTACATGTTATTCTATAGACAGATTTCTGTGGGGAGAAATAAAGACATTTTTGTTTCTTTGTTTCTTTATTCATGCTACTAAGAACCTTCACCTTTTTATCTTTACAAGTGAACAGTTTGCATAGAAAATAAATCATATTTCAGGGGTAAAACAATGATTGCTTTATTAATGAAATAAAAATAAAATGACCATAACTTGTAGATCTATTTACAAATTGAAATCCAATGAAATAGTATAATACAGCAGTGTATTTTAAGCTGGTATTGGAAGCAAAGGCAAATAGTTTTTTTTTAACTTGAGCATCAAATGACATCATGTATATTATTACAAAATAAAATATTACAGAATGTCAAAAGGAAAAGTGCTCTGTGTGGAAGGCATGAATGTGTGGAGGAGAAAGCTTGTTTCAAGTATCCAGAGAAACTGCAACAGTAAATATGGTACAAATATTAAAATTTAAAGTGCCTAAGCAAGAAACTGAAACTGGAAACATTTTTGTACATTTTACAGCTCAACAAATATCCCAAGTGATTTCCAACAAATATGTGAGAAAACATTATACTGAGGAGTAAGGTAACTTAGGTATTGAATAAACTTTCTCCTTTTATTTTGGTTTTTGTTTGTTTTACTTTGTTTTGTTAAGCAATGAAATTTAAATTCCTGTATAAATCTGCCTCTCATTCTACAACTTGCTGTTTCTCTCTAGTGACTGTCAAGATATACATCTTGAAATTTATCTAAACAGAAACAAACAGCTTACAATGTAGGCATATTTTAAATGTTGCTATTCTTCTTGGCATATGGTTAATTTTTCAGGATAGTTGGAAGAGTAGATACAACATTCAGTTGGTATTTCTTTCAAGCTCTACTACAGAGCTGTAGTAAGAAAAATCTCAAGTTATTGGCATAAAAGCCAACATATTGATTAGTGGAATTGAATTGTAATACACTCAGATACAGATGCAAACTTATGGGGAGACTGATTTTTGATAAAGAAATCAGAAATATGCACTAGACAAAAGAAAGCATCTTCATTAAATTTTGCTAATCTTACTGTATGTGGGTATGAAGAAGAATGCAAGTAGATCCATATCTATCATCCTGCACAGCACTCACGTCCAAGTGGATAGAAGAACTCAATGTAACACTGAACCTGACAGAAGAGAATGTGAGAATAGCCTTGAAGACCTCAGCACATGAGACAACTTCTGAACAGAACACCAGTAGCACAGGCACTAAGATCAACAGGTAAGACATGAGACCTCATGAAACTTAAAATCTTCTATAGGGCAAAGGAGATTGTCAATAGGACAAAATAGAAGCCTATAGAATGGGAAAACATTTTACCAACTCCACAACTGATAGAGGGCTAGGATCTAAAATATATAAAGAACTTAAGAAAAAAGACATCAAGAAATCAAGTAATAAAATTAAAAATGAGATACAGATCTAAACAGAAACTTCTCACCAAAAGTATCTATCTATATGGCTGAGAGGCACTTAATTAAATGTTAAACATTCTTCAACATTAGGGAAATGAAAATCAAAATGATTCTGAAATTCTATCTTACATCTGTCATAATAGTACAGATCAAAAACTAAAATGACAGCAATGCTGACAAGGGTGTGGAGCAAGAGGAATACTCCTCCATTGCTGGTATGAATGCAAACTTGTATAACCAATTTATAAGTCAATATGGCAGTTTCCCAGTAAATTGGGAATTACTCCACCTCAAGACCCAACTATACCATTCCTGGACATGTAACCAGAAGAAACCACCACACCACAAGAACACTTGCCCAACTATATTCATAGCAGCTTTATTTGTAATAGTAAAAAACTGGAAATAAACTAGATACCACTCAGAATAGATAAAAAGTGGTAAATTTATACAGTATAGTATTTCTAAGCTGTTAAAAATAATATTATGAATTTTGCAGGCAAATGAATCGAATAAGGACCATATTTTAAATGTACTGTAAAGATGTAGTAATCTACACAGAGCAGTCATAATGATGATTTCAAAAGGTCACCAAGGTTAGAGTAGTAGAGCTCATATCCTAGACATTGAACCAAAAGTCTATCTTCCATTACTCTTATCAAAGGATAATAAAATCATTAAATAGTGAAAGAATAGTCACTTCTGTTGTTAATTGTGAAACTGAATATCCAGAGCAAAAAGAATTGAATTTTGGCAGGCATGGGAGGAGGGAGGAGGCAACAGGGGTTTGTTCTTGTTGTTTTTGTTTGTTTGTTTATTTGTTTGTTTGTTTGTTTTTTGGAGGGGAAACTGGGAAAAGAGAAATTTACATGTAAATAAAGAAAATATCTAATTAAAAAAATAAAAATAAAAACATAAAAAAGAATTGAATTGTTGTTTAGTATTAAGTACAAAATTATTTTAAAATGATAACATTGACATCAAGGCGAAAATAAAATCAAATAAAAGAAGAAATTATTAGCATATTCATAGATTCTTCTTCATGACACAAAACCCAAAAACTGTGAATGAGAATAGTTGACATTAGTAGAACTAAAGATGTTTTTATTTCATTCAAGAAAATTAGAAGCCAGATGGTGGTAGCACACGCCTTTAATCCCAGCCCTTGGGAGGCAGAGGCAGGCAGATTTCTGAGTTCAAAGCCAGCCTGGACTACAGAGTGAGTTCCAGGACAGCCAGGGATACACAGAGAAACCCTGTCTTGAAAGAAAAAAGAAAAGAAAAAAAAAGAAAATTAGGAAACAACCTTTACTGGGCACAACAAATATGGGATTGGAATATTATCCTATGATAAAGATAAGAACTATAACAATCATCCACAATCTCAGATATCACAGATTAACTCTGTCAAAATACTGTTCAGTGATATTTTATAGGTAATTTTCAAGCTCAGCATTCCACATGAGATTACTTATATCTGAGGATCTATATGTCATGGTGAATAAAATGCTCATAATGCTGTACTTTGATATTAAGTGATTACATATAATGGAATGCATGAAATTAATTTAATTAACAGTATCACATAGACGTGAAATATTCATATTAGGAAAATTGTGTGGGAACAAGGACATAAAGAATGTGTTCCCAAACTAAATGAGTATCATAATAATCCATAGCATTTGTGAAATAGATTTCTTCTCAATCTATTCTTCATTAATCCATTATATCAGGAGGGAGGGAGGAAGGCAGGGAGAGGAAGAGGGGAAGGGGGAGGGAGTTGTACATATATTCTCCTGTGTGTAAACATATTTGTTATGGCTAGTGGAGAAGTTATGTGCTTTACTTTATGATCTATAGATTATTCCTTAACAACAATGTCTCTCACCAACCTGGAACTCACCATTTTCTTCTAGACTGACTTGCTATTGACCTTCAGTGATATTCCTGTCTCTCCAAAATTCTTACTGTAACACTAGGGTAACAGTGTATGTGTCTGTACCTAGTCTTTTATATGTGGCTTGAGTACTCAAAATCAGAGCCTTATATTTGCATGTCAAACTCTCTTACCTACTGAGATGTCTCACAAGCCCTGTGTCTATTCTTTTGGAATCAGTAATGGTGAGTTTAGGGTTCTAAATTTTGATAGTGATGATGTTTCTGTTTGCAGGATTTTACCTTTAACAGACAGACCAGGAGATGAATGAATTCAATATATTGAGGATTTACACTTGATAAATACATTCTATGGCTGATAAGATAGCATTCTTCCCTTTTTCTGCTTCCTTGACAGAATCTATATATTCAAAGATGACTTTTATAGTTTACCTAGTTGAGTTTTGAGGTTTTGTTGCTACTAAAGTTGCCAAACATTGGTTGAGGTTAGTATAAGCCAATCAGTGTCATATTATTCTCCTTTCAGAGTGACTGATTGAGAGAAACACAAAGCACACTCCACAAGTAATTAGCACACACTGTTCCACATGCCAGTAATTGTCTTAGATTTGTCCAATTGCAACAATAGCCAGGAATTTAATTTGATGAGTATTTGGCAAGAAAAGCTTTCACATTTTTGTTCATGAATAAGGTGCAGCATAATCATGATTGCTCTTGGAAATCAGATTGAAAGTGTGAGACAAGGCAACCTGAAGATAAAGAAAAGAGAGGGAGCATGTAAAAATAGAAACTATTACCAACATGGACAGAATCTACTCAAATGCCAACAATATTGTCTAATGAGACATATTTTATTAAACCTTTTAATATTGAATGAAGTCAAGAAAATGGCAACACATATTAAACAAAATTACCTTATTGATTTTGACATATATTCTAGAATATTTGAAAGTTATATACAACAAATGAATTTCTAACCTTTCTTTATCACTATCCTAATTCTATTTTCTTTTCATGGATCTATAAAATACTTTGAATGTGATAATTTACATTCTTATAGACTTTTCTCATTAATTAAGTTATTTAATTACCTTACAGCTTGATCACAGGTACTGCCCCTCTCTCCTCTCATTTTCATCCTCACATCCCCTTATTCCCACTCTTCGTCTCTTCCTCAAAGAAAGGTAATTTCTCTCATGCAGTGGGTAACTACTACATCAAGTCCTAGCAGGACTAGTAGGTGTCCCTTTCACTCATTGGGTACCAACCACATTATGTTCCAGTATAACTAAGGACTCCCTCTCCTACTGGACCCAGAAAGGCAGCTCAGCTCTAGGAAAGGGATCAAAGACTTAAAGCATATAAATAATCAATAAAGAAAGACAATTTCAGACTAATTTCTCTTATGAATATGGATGCAAAACTACACAGCAAAATATTTTCAAACGAATCCAAGGACACATCAAAAATATCATCCACCATGATCAAGTAAGTTTTATACCAGTAATACAGGGAGGGTTCAACATATAAATATCTATCAATGTAGTTCATCATATTAACAAGCTGAAGGAATAAAACTATATGACCATCTCATTAGATGCTGAAAAAATAAGTAGACCAAATTACAACACCTCTTCATGCTTAAATCTTTGAAGAGATTAGAGATACAGTTCACATACTTACAATAGAGGCAGTATATAGGAAGTCAGAGCCAACACCAAATTAAATGGAGAGAAACTTAAAGCAATTACAATAATTTCAGGAGCAATACAAGGCTGTCCAACCTCTCCATATGTCTTTAACTTGAAGTTCTTGCTAGACTAATAAGATAATAAAGAATTTCAAGAGGATAGAAAATGGAAAGGAAGAAGGCAAAATATCTCTATTAGCACTTGATATAATAATGTACATCACTGACCCCCAAAATTCTACCAGAGAACTCCTACAACTGATAAACACGGTCATCAAAGTCCTGGATTCAAAATTAGCTCAGAAATGTCAGAAGCTCTCCTTTATAGAAGCAATAAACAGGCTCAGAAAGAAATCAGAGAAACAATACTCTTCACAATAGCGAAAAATAATATAAAACATATCGGGGTCACTCTAAGCAAGCAAATGAAAGGTCTGTATGATAAGAACTTCAAGTCTCTGAAGAAAGAAATGTAAGAAATATCATATGGAAAGTTTTTCCATGTATATTTATTAGTATGATTTATATAATAAAATTGTCCATTTTACCACAAGTAATCTACTAATTCAATGTAATCCCCTTTAATATTCAAACATAATTCTATACAGAGCTTTAAAGCATTTTTCGATTCATATGGAAAAACATTCTTATAGGTTTTAAAAGTTATCATGACATATTCAGAAATTCATAAAGCCATATATCCTTTTGATAGGTTTTGTTCTTATAAATTAATATGGTTTTGTGTACAATGTTAATAATTATTTTATTTGCAAACTACTTGGCAGACACTGTTTTTGTTTGCAGTTATGAACTAACAACCAATAACTTTAAAATGGACCTTTCAAGGATATTTCTCTCTCTTAAGAGTATATTCCCCTCACCCAGTATCAGATCTTCTTGCCTTCTCCCTACATCCATCTACTTTCTCTCCCAGGTCCCTCCCTCCCTCCTAGTGATTACACTCTTTTCCTTTCCCAAGTGGGACTGAGGCATCCTCACTTGGGCCCTTCAACTTGTTGATCTTTTTGAGTTCTGTAACCTGCATCTTGGATGTTCTGTACTTTTTTCCTTTTGGCTAATATTCACTTATTACTAAGTACATACCTTGTACATGCTTTGGGGTCTGAATTACCTTATGCAGGATGATATTTTCTAGTTCCATCCATTTGCCTGCAACACTCAGGATATGCTTGTTCTTAATAGCTCAGTAGTATTGCACTGTGTAAATGAACCACATTTTCTGTCATGGGACATCTGGGCTGTTTTCAGCTTTGGGCTATTACAAACAAGGCTATTTGGAAATAGTGGAACACATTTGCCCCTGTGGCATAGTGGAGCATCTTTAGGGTATATTCTCAAGAGTGGTATTGCTGGGTCTTCAGGTAGATTTATTTGAAGCCACGAGGGTCAGTTGAAAGAATGGAAACATGCTTTCTCCACAACCTCTCCAGGATCTGCTGTCACTTGAGTTTTTTAATCCTAGCCATTCTGACTGGTGTGAGGTGGAATCTCAGAGTTGTTTTGACTTTTATTTCTCTGATGACTAAGGATCTTCAACATTTCTTTAGGTTCTTCTCAGCCATTCAGTATTCCACAGTTGAAAACTTTTGTTTAACTCTGTACCTCAATTTTTAATCAGGTTATTTGGTTCTCTGGAGTCTAACTTCTTCAGTTCTTTCTGTATATTGGATATTAGCCCTCTAAAAGATATAGGATTGGTAAAGATCTTTTCTCAATCTATTGGTTGCTATTTTGTCCTGTTGACAGTGTCTTTTGCCTTACAGAAGCTTTGTAATTTTATGAGATACCATTTGTCGATTCTTGATTTTAGAGCATAAGCTATTTGTGTTTTGTTCAGGAAATTTTCCCCTGTGCAGATGTGCTCGAGGCTCTTTCCCACTTTCTTTCAATTAGTTTCAGTGTATCTGATTTTATGTGGAGATGCTTGATCCACATGGACTTGACCTTTGTACAAGGAGATAGGAGTGGATCGATTTGCATTCTTCTACATGCTAACCACCTGTTGAGCCAGCACCATTTGTTGAAAATGCTATCTTTTCCTCACTAGATTGTTTTAGCTCCTTTGTCAAAGATTAAGTGACCATATGTGTGTGAGTTCATTTCTGAGCCTTCAATTCTATTTCATTGATCCACATGCCTGTCACTGTATCAATACCAAGCAGTTTTTATCACAATTGCTCAGTAGTACAGCTTAAGGTTCAGGATGGTGATTCCACCAGAGGTTCTTTTATTGTTGAGAATAGTTTTTGCTATCCTAGGTTTTTTTGTTATTCCAGATGAATTTTCAAATTACTCTTTCTAAGTCTGTGAATAATTGAGTTGGAATTTTGATGCGGAGAGGTTGTGGAGAAAGAGGAACACTCCTACATTGCTGGTGTAATTGCAAACTGGTACAACCACTCTAGAAATCAGTTTGGGGGTTCCTCCAGAAATTGGACATAGTACTAAGAGAGGACCCAGTTATACTACTCCTGGGTGTATACCCAGAAGATGTTCCAACATGTAATAAGGACACATGCTCCACCATGTTCATAGAAGCCTTATTTATAATAGCCAGAAACTGGAAACAACCCAGATGTCCCTCAACAGAGGACTGGATACCGAAAATGTGATACATCTATACAATGGAGTACTACTCAGCTATTAAAAACAATGAATTTATGAAATTCTTAGGCAAATGAATGGATCTGGAGAATGTCATCCTGAGTGAGATAACCCAATCACAAAAGAACACGCATAGTACACACTCTCTGATAAGTGGTTATTAGCCCAGAAGCATGGAACACACAAAGTACAATCCACAAACCACAAGAAACTCAGGAAGAAAGAAAACCAAAGTATGGATACATCATTCCTTCTTAGAAGGGGGAACAAAATACCCACGGAAGGAGTTGCAGAGACTAACTATGGAGCAGAGACTAAGGAAGGACAATCCAGAAGTTGCTCCTCCTGGGAATCCTTTCCATATTCAATCATCAAATCCAGACACCATTGTGGATGCCAGCAAGTGCTGGCTGACAGGAACCTGATATAGCTGTCTCCTGAGAGGCTCTACCAATGACCAACACAGAAGTAGTGGCTCACAGCCATCCATTGGACTGAACTCAGGGTCCCCAATGAAGGAGCTAGAGAAAGGACTCAAGGAGCTAAAGGGTTTGCAATCCCATAGGA
>JADRCD010221609.1:10113-39267 GCA_019843815.1 Montemys delectorum | reverse complement strand
CTCTCTCTCTCTCTCTCTCTCTCTCTCTCTCTCTCTCTCACACACACACACACACACACACACACACACACACACACATACACACACATACACTTCAGCTCAGGGTCCCACCATCCTTAGTAAAGGCCCACTATGCTAATCTCTTGGGCTAGTCAATACCCTAACCCTTCATTATCTCTTTCACAATGCTGGAGGCAATTAGTCTAACTTTGCCTGGGAAATTCCAAGCCAGGGTTTGGCTAGGATGTTGGAACATTGGTGGAGGTCAGAGAGCAACATTTATCTTGGGGGACACCTAGCACGTAAGACTATAGCAAGGACATATCTGGGCTTCCTCTGAGTTAGGGGTTGCAGGAGATGGCTTCCTTGAAGCTTTTGCCTCGTAAACTGCTGTCAGACAAAGTGTGCCTGGCAGCTTTCCATCTGGGTGCCCACTTCCCTTTCATCTCTAATAAGGAAATATGTCATTGGACTTAGGCCCTGCCTGGATGATCCCAAAAAGACCTCATCTCCAAAGAGTGACACTCACAGGTGTCAGGAGCAGAACACGCACATAACTCTTGGGCCCACTTGCAGGTGGCAGGGCTCGGAGCATGCGCATAACTAACTCTTGGGCCCACCCTGCTCACAGTGTGTAAAGGTCTCAGCTAAGAAGCAGGGGGGCCTCTTTCCTTCTTTTCTCGATACTAGGAAGTAAAAGTGTTCTTTGCTTCTGAGTTCACGGTTCCCTGATGCTTTCTGAACCTTGAGAATCACATCCTTGTCCACAAAAGGAGGAACAAAAAGCCCAGTGAGGGCAAACAGTCCTCATTCACTTCATAAATGCTTTCTAGGGAGTCTTTTCCCATGGTCCTAACATGGAGCCTGACCACGTGGCCCGTACTTGTGACTGTGGATCCTAGATACCAACCATTCTGTCTTCCAACTCTGTGATAGAGGAAAACGGAACGAAACAGCCTGAGTGACTCCCTGCAGCCAGTCCTTAGCATCCACGGAAACTGATCACAGGGGAACATGACATTGGCTTCGGAAGACCCTATAAGGTCATCCTAAATGGCACACCATCTTGATGCTCCATTTGCTACCAATGCTACTTGGTTTGGCTAATGTTACATAGCTATAGAACCCTTTATGAATGTTGATGGTATGTGGCTTATATATCTAAATTAAGGAAGATCAATAGGACTGCCAGATTAGCAAGTAAAATATGATACTCAGTAAAATTTTAATTCCATATGCATAGCGAATAAATTTATAGAATAAGAATGTCCCAAAGGTCTCGGCAACTGGACCACTAATGAAAGAGTATACATGGAGGGACCCATGGCTCCGGCTGCATATGTGGCAGAGGATGGCCTTGTGGGACATCAGTGTGAGGAGTAGCCCTTGGGCCTGAGGGTATTCAGTGCTCCTGTGTAGGGGAATGCCAGGGTGGGAAGACAGGAGTGAGTGGGTGGGGGGAGCACCCTCATGGGGGAGGGAGAGAGAGGGTTTCCTAAGGGAAGATCCGGAAAGGGGAAAACATTTAAAGTGTAAATAAAGAAAATATCCAATAAAAAAAAAAGAAAAATGAGAGAAAGAGAGAGAGAGAAAGAATGAATGTCCCAAAGGGCTGGGCAAATGGCTCAGTGCTTAAAGCATGAGCAAGAACACTGGGGTTCAGAACCCCTGAATACATGTAAGTGAAACCTTGGCAAAACACAGAGACATGAGACACCCAGAGCAAACCAGCTAGAGACAAGCTGTATGGATGAGCTCTGGGTTCAACTGAGAGATCCTGCAGCAAAGAGTACGATGAAAGAAATATCAAAGTAGAATGTCAACACTGTTCTAGGCCATTCGCATGTTTGTACCTATGTGCATATCATACATACATGGGAATATAAATGTACATACACACCATACCCACATACACACAAATGGAAGAAAACAGCTGTTCTAAATGTTCCATGGCAGTAAACAATTGTTTGTTATTTTTCTGAGGTAAAAAAGTAGTTCGGAATCTGTCAACATTAACAGCAGCGTGCCTGTGCCAGAGTGACCAGCCAATGAGCTAAGTTCTCAGCAGCAGGAATATTGAATATTCCTTTCATTATCAAATGCAGCTCTTGGTGGTTGTTAATGTTGACCGTGATTGGCACAGAATCATGTTTGTTAAGGGAATAACAACCCTTTGAACACAGAGATCTTCAGAGTTAGGAAATACTCCTTTTTAGTCTTGTCTTTTGGCAAATGATTTTGATGCCACCTTTTAAAAAAGAATGTATTCTCCGAAGAGTGATGTGTGTACCTGTGACTATTCGAATGCCCTCTGCTCCTGTGCCTCTGGTTTGGTTGCCTAGTGTGTGGGTGCTAAGGACTCTGAGAAGAGACCATTGGAGTTACTGTGTTCTAGTTTTTCAGAGGCTCTAGAAACCTTCTACAGGGCAGGAGGCCCCAGCCCTCAGGGTTAAGAATCACATAGAACAGCAAGCAGGGGCTGGAACCCTCAGTCTTGTTTTCTCTAAAACACATCATCGGCATTTGTGACACTTTCCTACTGAGGTAGAACTTGACTCCAGCAGAGAATTCTCCAGATGAAGTATTCACTAAACTCAGCTGCTGTGAGGTCCATTTAGCAAATGAGCTGTCCCCTCTCCTCTCCCGTGGGACGTGGCACAGCCAAGTAAGGAAAAAATGGGGCAATCAATATCACCAGCAGAACAAAGAACATACACAAACTCAAACAAGACTATGGTCTCGGTTTAATTTGTGGGATACACTGGAAAAGGAGAGTGATAATAATTGCACATTGGTCTTAGAAATTTTCAATTTGAAAATTAACTAATTTTCAAATTGGCTAGACTCCAGAAGAAGAGTCACTTGCCTAAAAATTGAACTTAAAGCAAGCCAGCCGCCACCACATACCCACAGGCTAGCAGGCAGGCATCGTTCAATTTAAAGGAAGCAGAGACCCAGTGTGCTCATGGGAAGGCCAAGGAAAAGCATCATCTCCAGGACTAGAGAGATGGCTCCGCAGGTGAGAATTCACACTGTTCTTGCAGAGCTGCTGAGTTCAATTCCTAGCGCCTACCCAGGGCGGCTCACAACCACCTATAACTCCACCTCCAAGAAACCTGACACGCCCACTAGCCTCCTGGGTACTGGTACACAGGACCCTATACTCTCCCGCACACACTACTTATGTATAAAAAGTAAAACTAAAATAAACCTTTAAACGAGTACTGGTTGCACAGAACTAACAGTGGCTAGAAGAGACCCTTTATTGTTTGCTTTTGTGGTTGTCTGGGGAGACAACTAAGGCCGCCATGCCTGCTAAGCAAGCTCTCTGCGATAAGCCGTATCCCTAGCCTAGGATAGGTACACTGGTTTGAATGAAAATGGCAGTATTAGGAGGTGTGGCCCTGTGGGAGAAAGTGTGCCAAGGGGGTGGGCTCTGAGATTTCAGAGGCTCAAGCCACACCCACTGTCACTCTCTCTTCCTGCTGCCTGCTGATCCACATGTAGAACTCTTGGCTGCTTCTCCAGCACCGTGTCTGCCATGATAATAATGGACTAGACCTCTGAACTGTAAGCCAACCCCATTTAAATGTTTTCCTTTATAAGAGTTCCTGTGACCGAGGTGTCTCTTCCCAGCAATGGAAATACTAAGACAGTGGGCAACTCTCAGCTTCAGAGTCCGCATATAGTGAAGGTAGGGTTTTTCACATTGCTGCATTCCAAACAATTTTACTCATATTAAATTCTATTTTACCAAGACAAGACTCTCCAAATCTCATTCCCAGTTTATGTATGTCTTCCCAATAAAAATGTGCTTGGAGAAGCTTCAACCAAATGTCAATGCAGCGTAATCCATCTGTCCTTGCTGGCCAGAGCTCTCCGGTCTCCATGGTGCCCACCCACCAGAGTCATTGGCTTTAAAATATAAAATAAAAAGAAATCCTCTACAGTGACCATTGGAAGTATCACAGCGGCACAAACGTCACGCTTCCACCACAGAAAAGAAATGGATAAAACACTTCAACTGTGGCTCATTCAAAGTAGACTTTCAGTTGTCAGATACAATTCAAAACGGGCATCACTGGCTCTGATAAGGGACATCTGTCTTTTTCATCTTAAAATATGGTTAGCAATGTTCTTTTATCCACATGAAGCTACCATCTCATCTGCTTTCTAAGGATGAAGCTACCAAGAACTGGTCACTGAGTGGGCCACGGGTAGTGAAACCCTTCATTCTCAGCCTCGAACATCTCTGCGATACGGTGTGTGTCACAAGGTGTGTGTCACAAACACTTCACCAAGACGTTTGCTTCATTTTCCAGTGTCAGCCACTGCCAGTGTCTTAGAAAGGGCAACAGTTGAAAAACCTGCCAGTTGGCAGCTGGTTAGAGTCAGAAAAAGCTCACAGCTGAGCGACCCTCAGAGCATAAGAGCAGAACCAAGGAAGGTCGTGAGTTAATGTGTGGCTGGGAGAGAGGCCCTGCCTACCCCAGGGCTCAAATGTACCGCAAAGTAGACCTAGACTGACATGTTCCCCAGGCTATCTGCTTCTGAGCGTGGAATAAAGAAGAGAAGATGGCAGACTCTAGGAAGGAGACCAGAGGAAACCGAGGTAAATAATTTCTCTAAAACAGCTTCAGCTGAGTTAAAGCATTACCTCCAGGAAGCTGGGGCGGGGGGCAGGGATGGCTCTTGAGGCTCTGGAGGTAAACAAAACATCTTAAGAAAGTGGAAACATGAAAGATTCTAGAAGGTTCCTCCCCAGCTCTATAGAGGAATAAACACCTGCTGGAGAGGAGACCTTCACACTGTGGAGAAGCCTGAACACTGGGCAGGGAGCCCCAGGCCCACAGCTTTCCTGGGTTGTTCTGATGTTGGAGTATGGCTTTTGGTAGTACAGATGGTTTTTTTTTGTGAGTGAGTTATCCCTTCTCCTGTAGGTAACCCCTTACCCATTCTGTTAGTGACCACAGTAAATCCATTAGTTCATCAGAGGTGAGGGAGCGGGATAGTCTCCCATAGAATATAATGAACTCACTTAGCAAGGCGGGCTTGTCATTTCAGCACCTGCAGTATCCATGGAGGCCTCCAGTCATTGACGATCCACTAAGAGCTAGGTTTAGATAGGAAAATGGAGACTCCGAAAGGTACATTAACAAGCCTGGAGTCACATGCTCATTTTACTCCTGGTCTTTGTGGTTCCAGGCCCGTGGTAGGGGCAGAATGGGATGCTTTTTAGTTTAAAGTACGTTCCCCGTGATTTCTTCAGGGTGTCCTCTTTGGTATTCTCTCTATCACCAAATACTTCCTAGAGCATTCTCCCTCGGTGTGTAGTAATACCATAAGCACCTTCATGGTGTGTAGTGTGTCTTTTCAATCACATAGACTGTATTGAAATAAAATGTTGTTTGTACTTTGTAGACATCAGTTTGAGTTGACAGTTGCTGTTTTTTTATTGTTTTTTTTTTTTTTTGCTTTATTCAACACGTATTTCGGAGAATTGGATGTTAATTTGTTATGAGGCTAATGAAGAGTTATTTCTCATGGCTCCTCCCTTGCTGCACAGGCCCCTGAAAAGGCTTTATCCATCCATCCATTTGGTCAGATGATGCTGTAAATTTGGAATGAGGCCTTTCCACCATCCTCAGTGAAGAGCACTGTCTCCTTCACTCAGACTTCCCCTGCTCTTTCTGCGGATGGAGGGGTATGGGCACTTCTAAGCTCTTGCCAATGGGAAGCTCACTGAAGATTTACTGTGAGGTTCTTGGGTATCTACATGTGGTCCATGATCACTTCCGTGTGTGGTCAAACATGCTGGGATAGGGAAGACCCTTCTGCCTGCTGCCTTCATCTACCAACTCTTTTGACTTGTGATTACAGAGTGAGGTCCTACTGACCTTGAATGTTTCACATAGTGCTTGGGGCCACAAGCTGCAGACGGCAGAGGAGAAGCCACCTAAAGGAAGACATTGGAACCCTCTTCCAATCATCAGTCAAATAGAACAGAAAGGCATTTCAGTTCACCTTGACTCCTAATCAATTAAATAGTTTTCTAATTATCAATATACTAAAATATGGCAGATGCAACTACAAATACATAAAAGAAGGTTTTTTGATGTTTATTATATGAAACATATTTTTTAAATCCTGTGTGTGTATATGAGTTTGTGTGTGTGTGTGTGTGTGTGTGTATGTGTGTGCTCATGCATCTATGTATGTGTAGCACAAATCCATAAGCAGTCATGAACCACTTAAAAATAGATAGGCTCTAAAAAAACTGCATCATTAGGTGACCTTCAACTGAGCATCATACTCTACTAACATACACTGTAGTAGAGTAACTGAGGAAGACAGCCAGGCCTCATGGCGTAGACAACTCTTTCAGGCTGCAGACCTGCCTGATTGGTACTACACTGAATTGTGTAGGCAACTATAACACAGCATATTTGTGTATCCGGATGAATTTTAGCATAGAAAACATGTGGTAAAAATATGATGCAAAACACACGTGTGTCCAGCACTTACTGTGAACAAGTGACAGAAGTGCAGGCTGCTCTGGAGTCAAGGAGAGAGACGAACGAGTGTGGACTCACGACAGACTTAGTGTATGCTAAGTGTATGCTTAGTGTGTGCTAAGTTCACGATGTTTTCTTCTCATTAGCAACATTAAATTATTAAAAAAAATTGTGTTAGAGGTGGTGAAGAGTGAGACAAGGTCTTGCTATGTAGCCCAGGCTGGTCCCACTTATACCTCCTTAGCCCTAGGAATATCCTATGATGAAGAGAAGCAATGGACTGGCAAGATGGCTTATTAGGGGAAGGCCCTGTCCACTTAAGCTGAGTGACTTGGGTACCAAACCGTGTTTCCACCTAAAGGTTGAAGGAGAGAACTGCCTGCATAAGGTTGTCCCCCAGCTTCCACAGGAGGTAGCAATGGAAGGTTACTGCTGGATTCAGTGCAGCACATCAAATTCTTAGTAATTGGGAGGCTAAGGCAGGAGGATTGCAGGTTTGGATCCAATCTGAATCCTTGTCTCCAAATAAATAAACAGGAAGCTTACAGCTCAACTATAGAGGATTTTCCTAGTGAGAGCCAGGTGGGGAGCCTTTCCCAGCACTGACATCAACTAGTCAGTAAGAATATTAATAAGCAAACATAATACACATGGTTTGGTGAATCCACACCTGCAAGGTGATTAAATAAATGACCACAACCTCACACTGACCTGCGACCTTACCCAAAAATAGTAGGCAGGGTTCTTCTCTGTTCCCGTGACTGACATAGGTCAGCTACGATGATGAGGCTCTGTGTGAGCCGGGGAGGATCTTTATGTGTGAGATCACACAGGGATCTCTTATGTGGCGAGAAGCTGTGCACTGTAGTATTTGTCTCAAAGGTTGAAGAGGATGAACAAGGGGAGGGGAAGCTAAATAGAACACGAAGGTTTAGTTTCTGCTGCTTTTCTAGCAACCACCAAAGTCCTGAATACTTCACAATTTAACTCCACCAACATGCTGTCCACACAACTGCCCCACTGTTTGTGGACTTTCCTGAGTTTCCAGTAAACCACTGAGATAGTAGCCTGCCTCACATGCTGCTGACTTCGCCAGTTTAAATGATTTTCAAATGTTGATGGTGACTGGAACTCCACAGAAGCCCAAATATGAAATTAGAGTTTTATTCATTAAATTTTCTTCCTTTTCTTCCTTTACCTCTACATATCAAATATTGGGAGTTTTGTTATATTTTTTCTTGCTCGGTGGGTGAGTGCAGTTACACACGATCTTTATTGAAAGCTTACACTGAATTCCTAGTAGGCTTGTGACCCAGTTCTTCACCACTTTGACCGTCTTTGGAGGGCTCTGTGTTAGGTTGATTGCTGCTTTGCTCCCAAAGAAATCCATGTCAAGAAACTGATGGCACAGGAAATTTTCCAAAAGATAAGAAATATTTCTTCCTTTATGTCTTTCAAGGAGCCTTCTCCGACAGCCAGACGAGCCCACAACCAACCAGGCGCGTCTGGCATTCCGCAGCCCAACCTCCAGGGTGCGCCATGCAGGGTTTCATTTTGAAAATTCTTTTTTCCATGATGACGCCAGGGGGCTCGCATCCCAGACAGCCACTCTATCACTCTGCTACTTGATGATGCTGCAAACTTTGACAAGTGTCTTATTTTTAAGAGAGCAGATGATGTTGAAAGATGTCTTAGGCAATGTGAAAATCGTTATGCTATTTTATTGTTTTAATTTTCCAGAACAGGGGCATGAACTCCACACTGGCCTTGCAGAGTGGCAATGTACGGCTTCTGGAAGGGAATTTGAATTGGTTTCAGAAGGCAAGGGTATAGTGGGTCCTCCCTCATTAAGTGCAGTACGACTGCGTGGTTGGAAGCTCCGCTGTTTCTGGAGGTTGTAGTGAATTGCTGTTTCTTCCCTGTTCTGTTCTCGGCCACCGAGGGCTTTGAGGAGTATGCAGACACCCCCTGCATCTGCCTTCCTTATGCACATCGTCAAGGCTTCTGCTGGGTATCGAGTCCACCTTTTATAGGCTAGCTATCTCTTAGCTATCACACACGGTCACACATGTGAGGAGAGAGCAGAGCAGGCATCGATACCTCTGTGAACATGTGGGAAGCATGGCTGACTTTCCAACGAGTCCTTGACCCATGAAACCAGGAAGCTAGCGAGCATCCACAGGATGTTAATTTTGTAAGATCTATCCCCAAATACATTCTCTGGATCGCTTAAATCTAATTCTGTATTCCAACCACCGCGACACACTTGCCAATTTCTCTTCTCGGGTTCCAAGTAAATTTGCCGGCTGAGTCTGTGTTTTTTAACCTGCTTCGGGCCTTCTAGAAATCCAAGGAACATCGAACTAAAATATATAAAATAAGCACCATGCCTAAAAACCTATATTTTAATGAGAAACATTTTGATTTCCTTTTCCCAGTTTATAAATTACATCAACACTGTCAGAGATTCCGATGATGAATGAGAATGTCCCTAACCTAAGAGGAATGTATCTAAATGGGGACATGAATGGCTTTTTAATTTCATAAAGAGGATGTATATTGCACTCAGCAATTTGCATTGCAAATATAATTAGGACAAAGACGATCCCTGTCCATTGTTGAAGAAAGGCTGCGGCAGCCTCTTCTAAGGAAGCTTTTTGTTTCTGTTTTTGTTTTTGTTTTTTTTACCCTAAACAGTTCACAGGGTGTTGTCGCTTGATATTTAAGGTAGCTTTATGGCCAGAGGATGTGCAAGGCCTGAACTAAGCCATCCAACTTGCTGGACTGAAGAATGAGGGAAAATAAGACAAATGTATCTTACTGTATGCATAATCAGTTAGGTGACGGGTTTTCTTTTGGTTTTGTTTTTTCTTTCTATCTAAATTCAAATTTTCCATCCTATTAGAAATGGGTTATGTCCTCCTAATGTCGTATGCAAAACAGACATTAACATAACCACTAGATGGCAGTGAACTGGCAGAAAAATGCAGGTTGAGAAACTGGCATTGTCAAAAGACTGGAGGTGAGGAGTGGAGTCTTCCTGGGCGCTCTACACCTGTCTCGTCTTTGGCCTTGAAGGATCATAGAAGCCATTGCTTACCTTCCAGGCCAGGGTTCTGTGGGAATGCTGAAGGCCCCAGGAGCAGAAAGCCTCAGAGTAAGCCGCCTGTGTTCTGGAATCCCACAATCCTGACTGTGACACTTGGTTGGATTTCTAATTAGTTACAAGATCCCAGGGAACTTTCTGTGCCAGACCTCAATTTCCCTGCCATCTCTGTCAAAGCATCGAGAGCTCTTCCTCCTTTATAGGGCACGGTGACCAGGGAATGGCTCTCTGAAGAGCCTCTCGTGGGTAGAAGGGACTTAGTAAATGACTTGTATAGAATTTTCCCAAGCTTTCAGTACTTTTTAAAAAAACTTTTTAATGCTAAAGCCTGAGTTATTTATTTGTGCTCAAAGATGGGCTCATAGTAAAATAAAGTAAGCAATATATAAAAAAATATGATCAAGTATTTCCTCCCAATGAGTAAGAATAGTTCTTGGTGTTCAAAGTTTTGGGAAGGTTATGATTGCAGATGTGGCCCCTTGGGTCCCAGCTGTCAGTTCTACTCAGTCCTGTACTGTCCTATGTTGTGCTTGTCAGTGTGGATGCACAACGGTGGGTTGCTAGGAGGAGGCAGGATTGGCTCTGCTTTCTTTTCATGCAATGGCTTTCACTATCGGGTTTTGCTTTCAGAACTCACACCTGGCAAAACAGCTTCACAAAGAAGCAGGAGAAAGATAAGTGGTTTCTGCACTCAATGACAGGAACTCTCGATAAGGACCGAGGCTTCTACGGGAGTGGGCACCGGGAGCTCAGAATTGGAAGATGGCGTTTAAAATTTCCCTTCCCTGAGAACGTTATCTTCAAAGCATGAAGGTACCATGGCACGTTCCAGGGAAGATAATTACCAACGTGGCACTGAAGGGCCGTGAGTGGGAGGCTGTCCTGATGATGTCACCTTCAAGTTTCTCCTTCTTGACACCAGGCTTCGTATCATGTCCCTGGGACTATGCAGCCTCTCCTAGACAGTCAACCCTCCGGGTCAGAACCCACACTTTCTCCTGTTTTGTTTTGTTTTCTTCTTTCATTGTAATCTCCAGGAAGTTTATAGCTGTACAATACTCTCTTTGAAGAAGTTAGATAAATGTGGGGCTTTTAGCTTTATGTTGGAAAAATTCTGGCATGCCAGTTGAGATATTTTCAGAGTTAGACACATCTGGGAGCTACGTGGACTCTTTCAGCAAACACTTCATTATGTGCAACACTCGGAGAAGGAAATCGACCCTAAGCATTTGAAGGGGCTGGGGACAAAGCTCATGCAGTGAGTGAGGCTGAGTAAAATTGGGAGATGGGTTTCTCCTGCGCTTTTGCACACTCGAGTTAATAAAAAGCCACCTCCACCTAGTGGGTTAAGTTAAAAGCAACTCCAGCTGTGCTGTTTTAATCAGAATTCATAGCATTCTGATTGAAAGTGAGAGCTCCTCGCCCTCACTCGGTGCCACGGGAAAATGTTAATAAGGAGTCAGTCCTATGGGTGAGCAGCTCATGGGAGCACATGATCAGTCAGTGAGTGTCAACCAATCAGAGTGAGTCAAGTGGTGGAACTACAGACCAGTTAGTGAAGTCCCAGTGACGCCCCTGAGCCTGTGGATAAGCCCAGTTCCCCAGCAAGACAATCCTGGCTCTGGGCTGTCTCCTCCCTTAGCTCCTTTGGCTGAGATTCACATCTAAGTCAGCTTAGGTGCTCTGCCCAATGCCTTTGGGTTTCCTGACTCTCCGCACTTCATCCCCAGGGTCCAGCAGGCAGGGCTACCACTCTGTGAAGGCATCTCTGCCATCACAGCACACCTTCTGGAAAAGCATTTTGATAATTGTATTTTGTGTCTGATGTGTTTGAGGGAATAGAGACTTCTGAGTTGATCCTACTTCCTGGTCACGAAAAGTGAGAAGACATTTTGTGTCACCTGGAAGGATCAAGGTCTAGCTGACTATAGGAAGGTCTGTGGTGCACAATTAAAGAGAAGTATCGAGGACTTCACTTTGTCACCTGGCCTGTCCCAACCTGGAGTCCTATGCCTGTGGAGTCCCACAGGTGGAATAGAGAACCGGCCTAAGCTTGCATGCTAGTAACTATATATCAAGCATGTGGTGTGATTTTCACAGTTTGACCCCCAGCAAGTATGAAAGCCTACTGCCATTTCATCTGATATGTCACCGTCGTTCATGGTGCCTCTTAATGAGTTTCCAAATAGCTTTGTGTATAAAAGTACATTATTTTTTCTTGTAACTGGTAAATTGATACCCCACCCCCAGGGACATTATTTGATCATATGGAAGAACGATTAAGGGAGGGTTGGTTTGCTAACCCTTGTGGATCTGAGGAGGCCTATTTTGAGGTTTTTGCTTTGTAAGCTTCACAGAATCCTAGGGTCATTTAACAGGAGGTCTGCAGCCTTGGGAAGGATGGCTGAATCAAGGAATTCCTTGTATCTTCAGAAATGCAATATCTTCCGCTGACTCTTAAGAACCCATTTGTGCTAGGGGTCCATATGTAAGTTCTTTTGTGTTTTCCCCATTAATTTCAAAGGAAACTGTACGAATAAATGTTTTTCAATGTGTGACTGCAAAAATATAACACAAGCTGTCACATCTGTTATCCATGTGAATGACTAGGTTAATTTTCCAGCATGAGTTTGGCCACAGTGGAGATTATGTATCACAGTCAGGCATGTATAACTTGGTAAAAGTCCAGCTTCATAATTTATCATAACTTTTGGCATATTCAACTCTCCAGTTATTTGGAGAGAATTTTTCTAAATGACTCTTTCAAAAGCTCAGCCAACAAGACTCACAGCTAACACAAACAAAAGTTCCATTGTCTTGGTTGGATGAATCCTGTTAGCCGTGTGGTCTATCACTTTGAAAACCTCTCTCCTGAAAGCGGCAGTGCTTTCCTATGGCAGGGTTACCTTTTGGTTGACTGTTAGTGACCATTTCCTTGGGGGTGCTTTGCTTGCATGTGTTTGTTATGATATACAGTTTTTTTATTATGGAGAATTATGGGTATGATGAATTGTAGAGACGGTAAAGCGGTGTGCTCATCCTCTGGCTTTGACCTCCAACAGTTCATAAGCAAACGTCTTTCTTCTGTATGGCTCCCTCAATCCTTCCCCACTCTCTGAATTACTTTTAAGCAATTTAAAATGTCATATTGACTCCGAATATTAGATAAATATCTATGTATTATATGCACATTCATGCCTTTTTTTAAAGAAATAAGGCCTTTACATATTAAATGTTGCTTCCACATCAATAAGCATGTGCCTTCCTTCCACATAATTCTACACAGTTGTCAGATATTTAGTATTCCTTGAAGTCATTACACATGGTCAGACACCAACTATATTGATAACTTAAGCGGGTGTTTTATTATTATTATTACTGGTGTTGATACTGTCCTGTATTTAGCCCGTGGGAGCTAATTTAACACATATCAATTCTGTTTAGTGGGATCTCAGTAATCTTTGGTACTCAAACCAATACCTGGTTTGAGAAGATGTCATAAGGTCTGCTAAGTCCTCTTGTGAGACAGCACTAGGAGAAAGCCACTTGGGTTGTGTGCTGATTGCTATTCCATCAGCCCTTGTTGCTAGACCTTGCATTATGCAGATTTGGGAAGTATGCACTGCTTTGTAAAGGTCTAACACACTAGGGATTCGGGTGGCCGTTTCTCCTTTGAGGTCAACAAGGAACAACTCTCTTTTCTCTTACACTCAAAACATGAGGGCTAGAGAGAATTCTGTACTTATTGCACATTGCATCAACAACATACTACTAATAATAAAACCATCACTCCCACCAACAACATGGATGCTTAAAAGCATTTCTGGGTTGCTGTCATTAGCTGTTCCCCTTTCATTTGTGGCCTAGCATCCTAGATCTACCTCAAGTTAGTCATTACTTAGATGCTACACCAACTCCCAGATTTGTAGCTCAACCCATCTGCCTAAGCATATTGATAGAGTTTAGGGCTCATACTTTTGTTTTAATTAAGTTCTGTGAAATATTATATTTTCCCTCCTTAGTTTCAAGGCAGTATGTATGTGTATGTGTGTGTGTGTGTATATGTGTATGTTTGTGTATGTGTTTGTGTGTGTGTATATATGTGTGTGTTTGTGTGAGTATATGTATGTGTATGTGTGTATGTGTTGTATGTGTATGTGTGGTGTGTATGTATGTGTGGTGTGTATGTGTGTGGTGTGTATGTGTGGTGTGTATGTGTGGTATGTGTATGTGTGGTGTGTGTGTGGTGTGTATGTGTGGTATGTGTATGTGTGGTGTGTATGTGTGTGTGTATGTGTGGTGTGTGTATGTGTGGTGTGTATGTGTGGTGTGTATGTGTGGTGTGTGTGTGTGTGTGTGGTGTGTGTACATATGTGTGTGTTGCGTCTAATTTGCTTCCTCCCTTAGGCATATTTAGGCATGCATGCATTTTCAGAAAAAGCTATCTTTGAATTTTAGCCTCCATTTTCATTGTTTGTAAATTCTCAGTGAGACATGTCCCTTGATTCTCATGGCAGTCATATTAACAGTTTCTAATTATTACATGGTTACTGCATGCTTTTCAGAGGTAATGCATTATCTTCTTAAGAAGGCCTTCTTATCATCCTGATGAAATACATGTTTGCTCACAGCAGAGAGGAAAGGAGCCACCGGCTGCTTGGTCTCCATACTGCTGAGGATTAAGGAAAAGCGGACATCAAGGAAAGAGAGCCTGGATCAAAAGAAGAGCCAGTCAATTATTTTATCTGACAGAATAGACACTGGCATGTTTTTCTATTCATTGACAAAAAAAAAAAAGTTATTTTTAGGGTTCTGGAGTGTTCCTTTCCTTTTTAAAAATTTAACTGCTATCTTAGTCACTGTTCTAGTGCTGTGAAGAGACACCATGACCAAGGCAACTTTTATAAAAGAAAGCATCTAATTGAGGTCTTGCTTACAGTTCCAGAGGTTGGTCTATTATCGTTATAGTGGGAAACATGGCAGCAGGAATGTCCTCTGGTGGCCAAGCATTCAAATA
This sequence comes from Montemys delectorum, assembly GCA_019843815.1. Lineage (NCBI taxonomy): Eukaryota > Metazoa > Chordata > Mammalia > Rodentia > Muridae > Montemys > Montemys delectorum. The sequence goes on along the minus strand of JADRCD010221609.1, from coordinate 24,629 downwards.
TATGAGCCTGAGGAGGGACCATTCATCTTCATCTTCAAGCCACCCTACCTCCATAACTTTTACTTTGATAATTTTCAAATCAATTGTGTGTGTGTGTGTGTGTGTGTGTGTGTGTGTGTGTGTGTGTGTTAAAGAGCCTTTATTCAGTTCATGCACATGTACACAAGAAGTGTGCTAATCGCTAATGAATGAGCATTGTCTGCCCAGACTGAGCACTGAGCATAACGCTTTTTGACTTCAAGTTTTCGTTTTTTTATTTTTTTCTCCCAACATACTATTTTTATTGATTATTTGGGAATTTCACATAATGCACCATGGTCACATTCACTTCCCAGTCCTCCCAGGTCTGTCCTTCACACTTGTGACTTCCTTGTTTTGCTCATATACTCATTGGAGCATGGTCAAACTCCCATTTTTTAAATTAATTAAAGTGGGCTACACAGAGTCCAAGATTTTCAATAAATTAAAGATCTGTGGTCTTCAGGGCCAGAGAAACTACTGGAAAGTAATGCTGGAGCTAAGTCCATTGGCTCGTACATATATTTCATGTGTCATTGTTTACGTTACTGTCTCTATAAGGAAATGTTTGAGGCAGGCTGATATTATAGTTTTGAAAACAGAAAGTTCAAGATTGGATGGCATAGTTACTTTTATGTATAGTTACTAAGTATTCTTCTTGTCATCTTACTCTACAATTAAAACTTCAAGTGTGCAAGGGAAAATAGTTTTGTTTAGAATTTACTGACCTACTGCTTCAGAGTGGGTAGGAGAAATGTCACTCGCAGTGGTTAAGTTCCTGGGGCATCAGTAGGGTTAACTCAGGATTTGAAATGTGTATGTGGATCCTGTTGAAGGGGTTGGGGTGAGTAAGAAATTAAGACTTTTTTTTTTCAAATTAATGCTTATAGTTTGAGAAATAGTTTGGGGAAAGACATAGTTTCAAAGTTTATTTCATGGAAACAAATTATAAAGTCATTGCAACATATATCAGTTTCAAAGGCTGTGGGCTAGCAAGGAATTTTCTGAATGGTATCCTCCCTCTCTTTCTCCCCCCCCTCTCTTTCTGTGTGTGTGTGTATGTTTGTGTGTCTGTATGTGTGCATCTGTGTCTGTGTGTGTGTGCATCTGTGTGTATGTCCATGTGTCTGTTTGTGTATGTGTATGTGTGTATATGTCCATGTGTCTGTATGTGTACATCTGTGTATGTGTGTGCCCATGTGTCTGTGTTTGTGTATGTATGTGTGTTGCATTCACACATGTAGATGCTCAAACAATTGCTGATCATGCTTCAGAAGCACATGGCTAGGCTGGGTCAGGGACTCAGGTACAGCTGTTTCAGGACATATGGAAAGCTGGAGGAAAGGGGGCCCAGGGCTGAGCCATAAGCTCTGCTGTGGCCCCAGTGTCTTGCTCCTGACTCTACCCTGGCATGGTGGTTCCAGCCTTTGATGCAGGACCTTCCCTGAGGTTTCCATCCGCTGAAGCCATCCTTTCTGAATGAGTCTTTGGAGCTGTGGGGCTTTTACATTGATCTGAGTGGGACTGCCTGGGCTGTCCGGCCTATGTAAAGGAATGTGAATAACTCAAGGAGACCCCTCGTCCCTCATGACATCCTTTGGAGCTGAGGAGCAGCCACCCTATGAGAAGGATCCCAGTGTAGATGGGTTGGTTACCTCCTCCTCTTCTCCTCTAGGGAAGCTTCCTTCTGGAGACCTTTGAGTGTGCAGTGGGACACCATTCAACTCCATGCTTCTGATGAATTATGCTGCCAGATTTAGGGTAAGCCAGGCTACTCTTCAGAACTGGGTGAACCAGGCTAATTGCAAACAGTCCTATGCTGTCTGGCAGCTGGTGCTCTTGAGGGCCGGGCCAAAAAAAGCCTGGCCCTGTCTCCCACACTGTATGGGGCCAGGCTTAGTTTATCCTTGGCTCCTATGGGAATGACTTGCTTCAGCATCACTGGAGGAAAGATTTTGTTGGCTTCTTTTTCCCCCTTCAACTGTTGTCTCTGTTACTTGCTCTGAATTAAAAGGTCTGGATGGTTTTTACATTTCCTCTATTTGGCTATGTCCTGCTGACAAATGCAGCTTCAGATGGCTGCCTTTTGCTGATGCTGTGCCTCTTCGACTGGTGTGCAAGTACAGCCCAGGTCCACTTCAACATGTGGCCTCCACAACCTCGCTGCTAGCAGGGAGTTCGATGCTCAGTGCAAAGAGAAAAGGTCCGCTGACCTCCCTTGCCTGCCTCCAGTGAAGCTCTCTGCAGGATTCAGAACACAGAGGTCTGAACAAAGATGCCTCTGAATGCTGAGCCTGGCCAGAAAGCGCCTTAGAGCAGCAGGAGGAGAGTTCCCAGTCCAGCTTCACAGATCCCAGGGGTTCAGGAAGTCTTCAGGTTTCTCTAATTTTGCTTTCAAGTGGAAGTTCCAGGATAACAACAGAGACTCGTGAAGCTAAAGACCAGGATGTGGTACACTGAGTAGACACATGGCACACATTCTCCTCAGGGCTCCTGCAGGTCTATTTCCAACCATGAATAACGTTTCTGTGATTTCAGTTGCCCAAGATCAACTGTGGTTCAACAATTAAATGGGAAAACCTAGAAGTAAATCATTCCTAAGCTTTAAATGGCACTTTCTTCTCAGTAGCCTTTTGAGGTGCAGCCCTGTCCAGGATGTATCCCAGTGTGTTTTCCAGTGTGTTCAGGCTGCATACGTCACTCAGTTGTTACGTTCAGCTAGTAGACTGGCTTCCCTTGTGAGTTCAGGTAACCCCTACGTTCCCTACAGCACTCAAAGGTGGTAGCAACAGCAGTGCAGCTAGGGAAAAGATGAAGCGGGAATTTCCAGTTGCTTTACAAACTCACTTGTGTCACATGATTTTTTTTTTTCTCCAAGCACTCTTGTGAGAGGATGTTTTGCTGAAGCACACACATGAACGGGCTCGTGATGTTTAGAAAGAATGTAAAATACAAAGCACAGACAGTGAGGACCCTCTTGCGTTGCTATGTCTTGCAAAGCTTGGCTGATCTCACTTCTTAGCTGGTTGTCACTGGTCTTTGCTGGTCTTCACTGGTCTTCACTTCATAGAGAGAAATGCACCAAAGAACTTCAGGTGGCATTCGAACTGATTTTTGGCACTTCTGTTGACTCGTGTGAAGCAGCGGTATGTGAATCCGCTCTAAACTCCCCAGCAGGTGCGCACACACTCCTTACTACCCGGCCAAATGATTTTGGATTCAAGAGTGAATGACACACATGTGGCCTTATTTTTAATATGCCCTAGGCAGCTCAACGGCTGGGCACTCCCAAACCTCCCTCAGCGAACATACTCTCCCCTCCGATATTCCTGAATTATTACTTACTAAAACCTATTTTCATCCTGGATGCCAAGGACCCAGGCCTGCAGATCTCGTGAGTCACAACCTCCGACTCTTACATCTTGGCCTTGTCTCTGGCTCTCTGTCTGTCTTACACTTCTTGGGCTGGTACCTTCTCCTCCCCACTCTAACCCCCAACCCTCACCATCCCTGAAATGGTGACTCTCTTCCTTCATGTTCCATGCCTGGGAACCTCAAAGTCCCCACTCTGTCTCCCTGCCCAGCCATTGGCTGCCAGCAAATTTAATTACCAATTCGATCCAGCTGGGGGCAGGGACTGTCAGCGTTTCACACACAGATATGAGTTCCTAAGTAACTTGGGAACCCAATTAACATAATACAAGCAATAAACCAAGTCCACAACACTCATGCCAATTCAGCCCTTCCTTGCAGCTTCTGCTGGATGGAGCTGCTGCTACTGATTCATGTTTGGTGTTCGCTATTGGACTGGACAGCTAATCTCCTAACAATGGAGACTGCAATTGCCCCCAAAGAACTATTTCTGAACACACCCACAACCCTTTCTTCCTATTAATCTTTCTCGGCTACCTCTGGTCGACAGGCTAGGAGGGAGGTTGACGCACTTATGAACCCTAATTAAAGTAGGTTTTGAAAAACCTAAGCCTACAAAGAGATGTAGTTTCCTCTAAGTAACAACATTAAGCTTCTCAATAAGGAAAGAAAATCCTGTAGTAATGTTGCTAAGATTAGCAGTGTACAATATTTAAAGAGGAAGAGACCACATTCACATGACTTTTCTTACAGAATGTTGGAAAAAATGATCTACTTTATAATAATAGTTGTCAGTTTCTCCCTGAGTCTAAGTTATAAATCAAGCCTTATTATAAGCACATATAGACAAAGATAACATCATGTGTGTACAGTTTAACTCTGGTCACTGTTTTAGGGATCTTGTATTACATCCCTCAATGAATAAGAGAGAGACCACTGGTCTCATACACCACACTGCCTAAGTTCTCAAATCATTCAAAGGTGAAGGAGTGGTTCAAACACTCAGATCTATGTGAAAAAGTCTCGTGGACCACTTCTTTTCTTAGCATACATTCCAATGTTTTTCTCCTACACGTATCTCCTTCAGGAAGTGTGGAGAGAGCCCGCCTGGGGAGTGTGTCATGTGATAGTGCGTGCCGGTTGGAAAAATTCTGGCACGAGCAGAATCTGCACAAGGCTGTTACACTGACGTGAGATTGGTGATCCCAGTAAGAGTTAAGCATCTTGTTTTTCTAAAAGCTTTGTCATTTGTGTGACAAACAGAGGAAAATATAACATTTTATCTAACCTTTTCTTCCTGAGAAAGTAATCAGTGCCTCCCACACTCTCCGGCAACAGTCATGTGCCCCATTGGTAGCAGCAGCCAGGGACTCTGCAGGAGAACAGCTGGCCCACTTTCACGTGTGCCTGGGTACCGATGGCAAAGGCAGACACACTCAGGTGCATGTGTGTGTCTAGCAAAGAGGAGGAAACAGTTGTTTACGATGATGACATGGTCCATGTGGAAATTAGTACAGCTGTTTCGAGAGTGTGGTTTCTTCATTCACAGTCCCCAGACCTGTCTTCATTTCATGTTTTTATTTGACGCTAAAGAATTAATTTGTCATTATAATTATTAAACATTGTTAATTAAGAAGATTGGCTACCTGCATTAAACAGCTTATCTCAAGTTAGTCGTGTGCCTACAACTCTCTCAAGAATAGATTTGCTTTCTTTGAAGCCCTGGGTTGCCTTGAGTTACTTAGTTCACCGGTTCAAAACAAATTAAGAAAATGGGAAGAGAGAGAAGCCTACCCTCAATGTGCGGAGTTTTCAAATGAAAAACCTCGGCAGACGAGACTGCAGCAGAAGTCTCCTGTGACTGCTGGGGATGCTCTGTGGGCAATTTTCTAATGGAACATTTTCTTGCTATCACAGGGAAACAGCACAGGGCTGGGTGCATTCTGATTTCTGTGACTAAAATTTTTATCTCCTATTACCACAAACAGAAAGCACAAATGGAGTTCCATCTCCACTAGGCTTAAAATTCAATTGAAAAAAAAAAAGAATATTTGGGCATGAAAACAAATATATGGGCACATACACACATATATACACATGTACACACACATGTACACACACGTACACATATATACACATGCATGTACGCACACTTGCTAGCAAGACTGAAGAAATCTGAATATCAATAGCTTATATTCATGTCTATTTCCTGGTTGTGATTATACCATAAAATAGTCATAAAATATTAACAATGGTGGGGAATAATTAAAAATATGCCAAAAATTTCTTTCCTTTCTTATCACTTCATCTCAACATGTATTTATCTCAAAGTAAAAGTGTTGAATTGTTTTTTTTTAAAAAATTATAAAAGTAAAGAGGAAAGAGTACATGCTGAATTATGTGTGTTTTTTTTTATTTTCTAAATTACTGGCATGTTATCACAGCAAAAAAAAAAAAAAAAATGAAAACAAACAGGGGTTCTAGTTGCTTCCTTGTACCTGTAACTAATCAACGACAGAGCAAAGTAAGGGAAGGAGGACTTTACCTCATTTTTCACTTCCTGACAGTCTGTAGTTGCAGGAAGGCAGGTCAAGAAACTGAGGGCAGGCACTGATGCAGAGATCACAGGCGAACATTGCTCACAGGCTTGCCGGCATGGCTTGCCCAGATTACTTTCTTCTACAAGCCAGGCACATTCACAGAAGGCTGGCCCGCCTCATATCAATCATTCATTTTTAAAATTGTAACCCAGGCTTGCCCACAGGCCAACCTGATGGAGATAATTCCTCAGGTGAGGGTCCCACATCTCAGGTGACTGTAGGTTTGACACATTGACAATAACCAACCAGCCACAGGTATAGCCAGCTTCCGTTTATAAAGTCAGAGGCTGTGCTGTGTACACTAAGCCAGACTGAAGAAGAGCTTTATCTTGATTGGGACAATCCAGTTAACACTAAAGCTTTTATATCTATGCTTGGGAAAAACAATGAAATTAGATAAATCAATTATCCTTTATAGTTATCATAAAGACATTTACTGACAGGAAGAACATATGCATGTTTGTGTTTCAGGGATATAAAAAAGGGGCATCTAGGAATAATTGTTAATGTTTTCAAAAAAGTATGGGCTTACAGGATTGAATATGAATTGCATGAAAAGAAACTCTGTTGTCTATCTCTACTATCTGCCTATATGTCAATCTACCTATCTATCATCTATGTACTTATCGTCTATGTAATAGATGATCTATGGCATTATTCAGAGGACATATTTTGACCTCTTTGAGATCATTGAATTAGGACTGGACAGATAGCTCAGTGGTTAAGAGCATTGGCTGTTTTCCTGAGTTCAACCGCATGGTGGTGGCTCAGAACCATCTGTAATGGGATCTGATGTCCTCTTCTAGTGTGTTTGAAGAGAGGTAACTGAATTAGTTTCTATATATACTATTACTTAGACATTGAAAATAATAACACCGAGGGCTTCCGTAACTACAGCACACCATTATGATCAGGAAACAGACACAGATGCAATCCACTAGCCTGGCAAAACAAAATCAAACAAAACTCTAATTTGGGAGTCATTGTATGAACAGTTAACCACCACAGTGCATGAATCATACCAGAAACTGGAAACAACCCAGTCTCGGGTTCCTTCCAACGAGACACACAGAGCTCCTTCTCTGTTCTCGTTTGCTCCTCTTGCTCTTAGGGCCAGTGGCCATGGCAGAGCGGTGAATGACTGCAGACGCCTTCTGAAGCACACACAGGACATTACAAGGCTGTGAGATAGATAACGTGCTGTAAAATCATTCCAAGCCAGGCTTTGGACACAGGGTAATTAAGCCTGTGTAATGACATTTATTACTTACCAACTGTTAGAGTCCCTGAGACATAGTAAATTCTTGCCTCTGCATAGCCAACTTACACAGACAACTGAACTCAAGGGATGCCGTCATAGTCTCTTGTTGCTGTGATAAAACACTGCAACCAAGGAAACTCATAAAACAAAGACTTTGGTTAGAGTTACAGGTCTAGAAGGCTAGCCTCCATGACAGCACAGAGAAGGAACAGTCATGGGAACAGCGGAGAGTTCACACATTGAACCACAAACAGGGAACAGAAAGGCTAACTCAAAATGACAGCAGTCCTTTGAAACCCCAGTGACACACTTCCTCCAGCAAGCCACACCTCCTAATCCTCCCCAAGCATCCACCAATCAGGGACCAAGTATTCAGGTGTTCAAGTGTTGTGGCATCATAATACAAAATGTATTTTGCCAAACTTCACAAATCCCCATAGTATTTCATGATCTCAATCCTGTTTTAGGTCCAATATCTCTTCTGAGACTCAAGGGAATCTCTTAAGAGAATCCCTATAAACTAAAAGAGCAAATTGTCTACTTCCCACATACATTGAACATACATGACTGTTCCAAAGAGGGGGTGGAAGGGTGGCCCAGTGAGGAAACACTGGACCAAAACAAGACGGAAATCCCACAGGACAAACTCCAAAACCTGCAGCTCCCTCAACCAATGTCAAAAACTGAGCTGGTCCCACCCTTAGCTTTGATATCTGCCCTATCATCAATTCCACTCCCTGATGTAAAGCTCTCTTTGGCAGAGATCCCACAGCCATGGCACCCTTAACATCTTGGGGTCTCTAACACAATCCAGACTTCACTTTCACAGCACCCCACAAGCAATCAGTTTTCCTGTGTGACCCTGAAAGAAAAGAGGATTCCCTTTAATGTGCCTTCCTCAGACAGCATCACAGGCCAGGTGACATGTCCTTCCCATCTAATTCAAATGGAATTTGGGTTGCTTGAGGGTCAGCCTAGAGGAGGGGCCACAGCCTAGAGGTGGGGCCACAACCTGGGAGGGGAGAGAAGTCAAGGGAAAGGGCTAGGCCAGCTGTGGAATCTAGGACAGAGGCCAGCTGTGTTGCAGACACACTAGGTCTGATGAGGATCGAGCTGAGTGGAACCTACTGGTGACTTGGCATCAGCTTAGCACAGGCAGATTATTCAGCTGGATGAGAGCAATTCAGACTGGACTGTGGCATGGGGAAACCTCACGGCCTTTGAAAAGATGCAGAGAAAACTCTCCCTGGGTGGCAGTTCTTATTTTCACTTAAATAAGATGCGCTGCTCCCGTGGCTATTTCATTTGAAATTCTAGTTCACACAATGAAATTCTCCATGCCCACATTCTACTTGTCAGAGTACTGACCACCTTTGCCCCACCCTCAAGAATGTTTGTATGCTATACAGTCCTGGAAAGTGAAACCCACTGACTCTGGAGCTAATGAAGATCTGCGTCCTCTTGTTTGTGCTTCCTCTGCTTGTTTCTGAGCCTGCTGAGGTTTCGGGACCCACCTCTGCATTGTCCTGTGAGAACTGTGGCACCCACAGCAACACTGGCTACTGCGTTGTGAGAAATAAATTATCATTCGTCTCTAATCCAGAGTACTCGTGTCTGTCAGCACACGTAAATTGCAGTGGATGAAGGTAGCTTGATGTGCCATCAGCATAGAAGCAATCATGTCAGAGAAAATACATGGTAGTTGATGTTTCTAGACAGTGTGATGACTCCAAAATGTGCTGAAATTCTCAGAGGAAATGGTTTGCATTAGACTCTTTCATAAGGCCCCAATAGACCACACTAAACCAACTTGGAATCACTCATGGGAGCAGCCCACAGTGCTGAACCAAAAAATAAGTGGTTAGTGTCTGACTTTCCAAGGAACCCAGGGGAAGAAAGAAAGTAGCCAAATTTCCCAAGCAGAACAGTTTCAACCACCACGGTAACGAAGCACCCTCTGGAGAGTATCCGGCATGAACCAGGCATGACCCAGTCAGTTGCTTCTCTATGGTTCTGTCTCCCTACCCCGCCTCAGGGAAAAAGGAACTTTCAAGTGACAAATCTGTGCTTCTTTTCATTGATTGCTGCGTGTTTGTTTGCTTACTTGCTTACTTGTTTAAGGGAGAGGGGTTATTTTCAATCTGTCTGTAGAAAATCAACCTCTTCCACTAAGTTAATCACAAACACTGCATTTCATGGGAACAAAATGCTCCTGGCTGCTACAATCACAGATAAAGTCAATTAAGATCTTGAAGGTACTTTCATTTAGTCTTGCTTTGGTCTTTTGACACAGGGTAAACAGGGATGGTTTTGGAGCAGATCAATGAGCACCCTGGGATCATTGTACAAACCTCTCTCCTGCCTTTATGAAGACCGTGGACCAATTGCTCACTCAACCAGCTCTTACTTTCATGAGTGAAATACACATTTCTTAGCCAATGAAAGGTTTGGAGCTGAGGGTGTCCGTCAAGTTTCCTCTCTTGAACTATCTCAGGCACCAGAGGCATGGCCTTATTTCTGGGTCAGTGTTGGGAAGTCAGGGGTGAAGGGAGTAGACTGGTAGGGACAGGACAAGACAGAAGAAATGGATACAGTTGCCCTCCCCATCAAGATAAGACAAAACTGAACCAGGCTTCAGAAACAGATTCAAGTAGTCCACCTTGAGTTCGGTTCCTTCCTCTGGTGCAGCATCCTACAGGTCCACGGTACATCATCTCAGCACACACACTTAGAGAATGTTTCCGGAGAAACTGGGCTATGGCAGATCTCTCCTAAACCATGATGGAAAGCTAAAGTTCATTCAGAAAGTATGCTTCCAACGCCTACTGTGCTTTAACTCAAGGTTATCATCTGTAGGTTTAACAACTCATTCAAAAATATCTATAAGCTCAACAAAATTATATGGCTGATCTAGACACTGATGATTACATTACAGACAGTGTGTTAATATTTTCCAGCTTTAGTTTTGAGGCCAAAGCAGAAAGGAATAAAGAGAATAAAGGAGTAGCCAATATTTTGATCTGTGACCTCCAAATTCATCTGGCATGAGGGAGCAATGGAATTCTTACAAACTCCATGGTGAACCAACCACAAACCTATACGTCCTCCTCAAAGGGACCCTAAAGGCCAAAATTAGACAAGACAATCATGATGCACAGCTCCTACATTAGAAGTTATCTAACTTTAAGACATTCTACTAATACTAGGTCCACCTTAGTCTGTGCCTCAACAAAAACTTTAAGAGCCACAAAAACTCCATCCAAGACATTTTATTCTCCTGTCAAAACTAAGTCATCTATCTACCTTGGAGTAAATACAATTTGAAGCTTCCTTTGTTATTACTGAGGAAAAATCCTTATACTGCTGTATTTGACTCAGGTCTTCTTTTCTTCCTCTTAGGAGTCTGAGACTCCAGAGAATATCCCCTTCCTGACCCCCTTTCCCTGAAGGCATCACTGGGCAGCTGATGGATGAGAATTGATATTCATTTCTCATCTTTATTCTATCCTGTCTCATAGAACTTCCAGAAAAATAAACTATAAAACAGAACTCTCTGCCCTATCTTAAGTAGAGGGACAATTGTTATGATGAAACACCAGGACCAAAACAACTTGGGGAGAGAAAGTGCTTGTTTGACTTAATTTCCACATCACTGTTCACCATTGAAGGAAGTCAGGACAGGAACTCCAGTAGGGGAGGGACCTGGTGACAGGGGTCGATGCAGAGGCCACGGAGGGATGCTGCTTATTGGCTTGCTCCTCATGGCTTGCTCAGCTTACTTTCTTGTAGAACTAGGACCACCTGCCCAGTGATGGTCCCACCTACAATGAACACAACCCTCCCCCATCAATCACTAATTTTAAAAATGCTCTACAGGCTTGTCTACAGCCCAATCTTATGTTGGCATTTTCTTAAACACGATTCCCTCCTCTCAGATGGCTTCAGCTGTATCACGTTGACATAAAACTACCTGGCACATGCTCCTATCCCTCTCAAGTCACAACAAACACTTGCCTTCCTGCTTTCTTTCCTAATGAGTGGAATGTTTTCTTCCCGCCAAATCCCATGCTCTGTCAAGTTTCCTAATCGTTACTTAAATTGGTGTGGCCACTATAGCCTCTTATCCATCTAGGATTTTTTCTGTTGTTTGAGCTTTCAATGTCTGCTTGTTTCAATGGCTGGCCATGTTTATTTCTTCCAGAATGCAACTGATTACACTTCAAAAGGTTATAGAAAGATACAGGCCAATCTCTCTTGACCAAATCCCAAAATGTCACACTGTGCACTGGGTCAAATGTGACAAGTTGTCTATAGCACCTTCCAGTCAACAATATCCTCCTTTATACTGACAAACTTCATATCCATCCCCCATCAAGACAGACGATAAGAATGCTGGACCTGTAGAATCCAGTAACTCCAGTTACAGATAATGCCTTGATGGGTTCCAATCCATTTCCCTTGAGCCATACCTCAGACCCTAAAAATTAATTGCCCTGTATTTACCTCAAGTCCATTAGGCTTCCATGAACCCTGGTCATATTAACAATATAGAGCCAGAAGATTGCCCAACTGGGCTCAAAGAAACTACTGAAGAAGAGAGATTCATCCAAGGATTTCTCTTGTTGACCAATCAGAAGGAAACATGGATGCCACGTTAGGATCCTGAGCTATTTCTGACTCAAGGGCAAGTGTGTCATTGTCTCTAGACCTGACTGTTGCTGACCACAGTAAACTCACCCACACTTGTTTCAGGATACTGTGATGTTGAACATTGTCTGACTGTCTATATAACTCCCTCCCCAGCTCTGGAGAAGCATCTCTTTTACAATACCTTTGTACACTTGCTCTCTATTGTCTGCTAGTACAGGTCTACTGCAATGTATGTAATCTACTTTTTAACTTTCTTAGAGTTGGTGAATTCTATGTGAATGTGTGTGTGTGTGTGTGTGTGTGTGTGTGTGTGTGTGTGTGTGTGTGCATGATCATGTGGGCACACATAGTATATTAAAATGTGCATGGACATGTGTGCATGTACTTGTAGAGGTCAGGGGTCAACCTTAGGTGTCCTATCTCAAGAGATATACACATTGTTTTTGCCTTTTGGTTTTTCTATGTTGGTTTGCTCACTTGTTTTTTGGTAGGGCCTCTCATTGACCTAGAAATTGCCAGTTAAGTTAGACTGGCTGCCAGCAAGCATTAGGAATTACCTGTATCTACCCCCTCCCCACCCCGGCCCTGAAATCACAGGCTCAGTTTATCGAACCCAGCTTTAATCTGGGTTGTTTGGATCTAACTCAAGTACTTGTACACACTAAGCCATCTCCCTACTCTGGTCTTAGTGAGGTTTTTTGCTATCAATATCACCACCAACTCATGCATGAAACCACTTTTTCAAAGACATACTAATAAGTAAAAACAAAAGCAACAGAAAAATCATTAGCTTATCTTAAATGCCCTGGTGGAAATTTTACTGTAACTGAGTTTCAGTTTTCCCTTGAGATGCTTGGTGACTGTTTTGCTGGTTACACAAATGAACAACAAAATTGTGAGTCACACTATTTAACATGTCAAAGAAAACTATATTAAGTTTCTGTTTTATAAAGAGGGACAAAAGGCCATATGCTATGTTGGCAAGAAAACAGTTGTGTTGCGCAACCTGTAAAGAATACGTGTGAGGGAGACATAGTAATAATGAACATAGTTGGTAGATTCACTTCCCTGTCTTCAATTGTAGTCTGAAAACAGAGAACAGAAAATTCTAGAAACAGCACTTCATTTTTCTAACTAGCACACCCTTCTGAAGCATAATGATATGTCTCATCATCCAGCTCTCTCCAGCCCAGGTTAATGCATGTCCTTTGTCATTGTATCAACTCTACACATGCTGCTGGCTCCCTAGCCTCTTAGCACTAGTCTGGATGGCTGGATCAAGAGATGAGGCGTCACAGCATTGTGCTCAAGTAACTCTGACAGTAGCGTTAAAGTAGAAGATCATGATGGTTTATGGTGAACTAACCTGACTCGATTAAAGAGCGCCTAGAATATTAATGATGGATGCACACTTGGATACATTTTGAGTGTGTTTCTAGAGACACTTAGTGGAAGAGGAAAGGTGTGCCCTGAATGGGAATGGAACATCCAACAGGTTAGGAGCCTGGACTGAATAACTAAAGAAAAAGGAAAAAGGCAGCTATGCATTAGCCCTTCCCTTTCTCTACTTCCTGATTGGTGCTATGGACCAAGCCACTCCCTCCACCATACTTTCCCCACCAGGAAGGACTGTATGCTTCTAAACTGCAAGCCAAAATGGGCCCTTCCTTACTTAAGTAGCATTGGTCAGATGACAGCCACGACGAAGGTGACAAATACAAGAGGTGATCCTCAGATGAGCCTAAGTTAAGCCATAATAAGCCAAATGTAGAGAGAAAGGCAAACATCCTCAGCTTGATAAGAAAATAAATATAATCATGAACTGAAGCTGCCATGAAGGATACCAAGAACCAGAAAGCAAACTTGGTAGAAGTTGAGAGAGCTAAGTGGTGATCCTCTGGAGTCCTGAGACACTTCTTGCAGATAAGGCAGAAGGATGTGGCTCCCAGATTGAAGGCAATAAAAAAATAAAAAGAGGACCAGGAGAAGATGGTGAGTTAATAGGCCAGGACGGCAAGTAGGTAGGCTATTAACTCACCATAGACAGTAAGGAACTGAAGCCGTCTTCTCTAATGATGCTACTAGCTTCATGCTAACCACTCAAGTCCCCTGACTTCCCTAATGGTGTCCAGTGCTTGTTATTTCTAATTTCAACACATGGTGGCAAAATAGAATAGCTGTCTATGCTATGTCTATTGCTTTATAGCTTCTGACAATGAAATCATGTGTATTTAATCAAACTGAGGGGATTACATTTTTAAACTGTATTATTGAAGGAAGAGAATATTACTATAAAAAATTAAGAGAAACACTATAGGAATTATTTTAAAGCCTTAGCCATATTGTCTTAAATGAGAAATTCATCTTTTTCAAGAATGTCTGTCTTGACTTTAAGTTTCACTCCAGTTGAGTGAACTTTGAAATTTTCTACAGCTGCATCACAAGTCTCATTAAGCCAAATCCATTCCACACAGTCAGACAGGCTCTGCCGCTATCTGTATGAATGTGGTTAAGACCTTGAGATCTTTTCTTATTCTGATTACTCTATCATTTACACACACACACACAAACACACACACACACACACAGAGAGAGAGAGAAAGAGAGAGAGAGAG
>JADRCD010221609.1:0-10013 GCA_019843815.1 Montemys delectorum | reverse complement strand
TAACATCCAACTGCCCCATATGATCAAAGGCAAGCCAAATGTTTCAGGGTCTACTGAACATTTAGCGTGGCTACAGTGTGTCCCCACATAAAGGACAAATCCTTAGGTTGGAAGAAAAGTCTCAGAGTTAAGAAGTACCAATAGCACAAGCACAAAGATATGTTTGTTTAAAAACTGCATAGTTTCTCATTGTTGTGTGCCAGACAGAATCGAATTGTTTTTTAAACAATTGGGTCATTGCGTCATGTTCCCACTATCTTACTAATCTCCTCACTGAGTCTCAAAGCAGTGAATCCGAGAGTGGTGAAATAAAGAACGTTTATCTGAGCTCAGCATTTAAGTCACAAGCAACGTCAAGGGCTCAACCTCTCCCTCTCTCTCCCTCTTTCTCTCTCTCTCTAGTGTCTGTGTGTGTGTGTGTGTGTGTGTGTGTGTGTGTGTGTGTATGTGTAAATTATAGAGGGATCAGAATATGAAGAGATCTCAAGATCTTAATCCATGTTCACATAATAGAGGCAGAGCCTATCAATCTAAATGTCTGGATGGATTTGATTAATAAGACTTGCAATGTAGCTACAAAATTTCCCAAGCAGTCAAGTGCAATGACATCTACCTGTAGTTATTGCTAATCCTTGAGGATTGCTTGAGCCCAGGAGTACAGAGCTAAGTTGTAAGGTAGAGCTTACCTCTTAGGGAAAAAAAAGGAAGAGGGAGAGAAGGAAAAAAGGGAAAAATAATATTCTAGTCAAAGTTTTTCCATGTCCAACAACCATGCCAAGCAGCACAGGGAACATCCCATGAGTCCTAAAACCTACACAAAGAACTACAGACAACTGAGGAAAGCTGAGAGCAGAGAGAAGGTCTTTCTCAGAGAAGTTCATACCTATTAGCTGTCCAGTGTCAAACAGGCAGTCCTGAAAACATACATACAGGTAACAGTGTATGGAATGAACAGGCTACATTTAGGAACTATGTGTATATACATATATGCATGTAATAAAACAAATAATGAAAAAAAAGTCCATAAGTTTGAAAGAGAGTGGGGAGGGATGTATAGGAGAGTTTGGAGGGAAGAATAGGAAATTTCATATTCAAATTATAATCTCAAAAAGTACAATAAAAGTTCTTTGGTGTCAGAGAAAGACTCCTCCTCCTACTGTTCTGGACTGTGTTCATAGTTCTTTTTGAAGTCTTAAAAACTCAGCCAAATCCTCCCAAAATATGTAAGATTCAAAATAATAATACAGGAAATATTTGGAGATAAAATAATACAGAAAAACATAACAGAGAGTAGGTGTAGACCTCTCCCATGTAGGCAACATGAGACAGTCTTGACAGTCATGATAAGATTTACAGATTGGGTTTATTAGAACTCGACATCTCTGTGACACATGCCTAACACTCAGGTTTGGAAAACAATGTTGTGGGTATGTGAATGTGCCCTGTTCTTGCATTTCCAAGGAGTCCTTCCTCCAGGGTTTCCCATTCCTAGACAATAGAGATCTCAAATGAGATAGGACTAAGCACCAGACATCTAAGTAGGTATCATCAGGTAAGTCTCTTTGCAACATGTTCATGCAGGCTCTGCTGTTACCATGAGGAGCTGAAGGAACCACTGAGACACTGTTGACTGTTTCATACTTGGACCAGATAAGTCTCAGTATCGATATTGTATTTGTCTGGTGGCTTAAGGAAACATGGCTTCCATTATATTTCCCATTCTGTTTTGAAAGCTCTGATTTCTTTCTATTGGTGATACCAAATGTAAGTGACTCATGGGCACCTGGGTTCTGGCTTGACTTCCAATGTTGTCATGAGAGCCTGATAGAAAGTGTCAAGGACAGAGTTCAGGCTTAGTTGATCAAGAGAAGAAAGACTTCTGTAAAGTGAATGAATAAGTAAATAAATAAGTAAATAAATAAGTAAATAAGTAAATAAATAAGTAAATAAGTAAATAGGAAAGGAAAGCTTTTAGGTTGCTCACCTTTGGACTGTTTCATTGTGGCTACTGAAAATAAATTTCTGACACTCAAATTCCATTACCTGATCTAACATACACAGCAACCAATCTATGTGACATGAGTTTACTCACAAAATAGAAGCCAAGGGATCTCAATGTATTTTTTGTTTTTGTTTGGTTTTGGTTTTGGTTTTTTGTTTGTTTGTTTGTTTGTTTGTTTTTTGTTTTTCAAGACAGGGTTTCTCTGTGTAGCCTTGGCTGTGCTGGAACTCACTCTGTAGACCAGGCTGGCCTTGAACTCAGAAATCCGCCTGCCTTTGCCTCCCAAGTGCTGGGATTAAAGGTGTGTGCCACCACTGCCCGGCTTGGGATCTCCATGTTTTGTATGGAGAGGTAATGATAAGATGAGATATTACAAAACTCTAGACAAATATCCTTCAGATTAATTTAAAGATTTAGAAATGCTCTGTTCTATACTTTATTAAATCCCAATATTGAAGTAGTGAAGAGGAGGAATTTGTTACAACAAAAGATCTGCACACACACACACACACACACCTTGATACGACACGCATTGTACCACACATTGAGGTAGAAAGATCTTGAGTGTTTATGTGTAGCCGTACATCCATACATTCTTTATGAATAAAGAATTTGAGATGAAAAGTCAAGCTTCCAAGAGCTCTCCCCAGAGATGTCTTGTGGTGTCTATACCTATTTTCACGCCAGCTCAACTCTGAATAAACCCCGTGCCCAGGGCCAGCCAACCCAGCATTAATCATCACTGGCTTGCTACACCCACTTACAGAAACTCAGGTTCTTTCTCTTTGTTTCTCCTTGTATTTCTTCCTATCCTTTGCTTAGGGGAAATTCTGCCCAGCTTCCATGTCTCCCAAACGATCACCCTGCAAATCCTCATTCTGAGAAAGGATATCCCAGTGTGCCTCTGAAGGAAAGGATATCCCAGTGTGCCTCTGAAGGAAAGGATATCCCAGTGTGCCTCTGAAGTCACGTGACGTCAGCGGGTCTTGACTGCAACGTCATCAGGCATCAAAGAACTCTTCTCGGAATGTTCTACAGCCTCACTGCAAGTCCTAGCAGCAAAGCCATGTGGACAAACAGAAGTGTGGGGACGGTAACTTGTATGCGTAGCTGTAGACCGGGCAATGGGGCATTTCCATATTGTGGCTTTTACACTGTCTTCTTATACATTCCTGGAATGATTGGCATAGCAATTTAGCGATAAGGTAATATTATCATTCCTATTTTCAGAGAGTTGAGGTCCAAAACACGAAAACCTTTGCCCTTAATTCCCAAATGTATTACCCACTTGGAACATTATCATCTGTATGTAGAGAAACAGTCAAGGAAGTCAAGAGATGAATTGAATTGAGCTGGCTCAGGGAGATGCCCAGTTAGCATCACCAGCCACACATAATCCAGCCTTTTGCATTATAGAGGCATTTTTTTTCCAGAACATTTTAAAAATTAAAATTATACATAGTTTATTATTGGCAAAAAGGGTTTTTTTTTCCTGATGTTAAATCATTTAAAGGAATATGTTCAAAGGTCAAGATTGGTGATACTTGGAAGGTTGAAGGAGAAGGATTCCAGTTCTAGGCTGTGTAGGAAGACGCTGTTTAAAAAAAGGGGCGGCGAGGGGGCAAAAGAAAAGGAAGATGGAAGAGAGAGAAGATGGAAGAAGGGCAAGGAAAAATGAGAGAAAGAGTCCTCACTGTGAAGGGCAAGCTTCCCATATCCTGGGCTGTCCTCCAGCTTTGCTCATGGACAACAAACAAGCTCCGTCTGTGCATGTCTAATTCCAGCAGGCACTTGATTATACTGAAACAACTGAAACAAATCCCAATCGTCCAGACCCACTTGCTTGTTTGTAGTTCGGCAGAAGTCCCCAGCAGGTGGATCCCAGCTGTCAGGGAGACATGATGGAAGGCACGGATGAAGGAAGAGCACCCATCCTAGAGATGAAGACCTTGGCTTTTAAAGGGGGATGGGTGAAAGGCAGAGGGGAGTGGCCATGTATTATTATCTTGTTTAATTCTGTAATGGTCGTAATGGCATTGTCTCCCCTCCCTCCACCCAAAGAAAGAGAAGTTTGGGGGAGGGAACTGAGTCTTGCCTAGCACTTGGGGATATAAATTGGGTCACAGCTTGCTCACTTAAATCCCTGGGCTGCCTCCCTATGTTCTTTAAAAATCATGTTTGCTGGAAGCTTCCAAATATCTTTGTGAATTATTACTTAAATTATTTTGGCTGAATACTTTTGCTAAATTTATTTTAAAAAAAACCAGAACCTTTAAAATCTTGGTTATTCAACTGGATTTGGGTAATCTACTGCTTTTTATTCTTTACCCTACATAAAAAGATTGGTGCTGCACACATTTGCATTAAGTGTAATATTTTCTTGTATATTAAAATACGTACACATGAGAGTCAAAATTCATGCATACAGCAGTCCATAAGAGAACCTGATTCAGAAACCCAGTTTGCAAAGGTTTCTAAGCCCTTAGGGAGAATTGGCTTTCATTTGGGTGAGGCTCACTGAATATGAGCTGATGAAGCTACAGGTTGATTGGTTCCCTTTTGTCTCTCAGAATACTGTTAGTCATGAGCTCCTGAGTCCTTAGCTTTTGTGAGCTGGAAGGCAAGGGGACCTTGAATCATCTGACAGGTAACATACCAAGGTCTGATTCTATCATAATCCTCATACTTTACCACAGGGAATCCACAGCTGTCGCAGGCTGGACAGCCTCATCTGAATAAGGTAATGATCCTGAGTTTCTTTTGCCACAGACATTCTTAGGCTCCCACCAGCTTTATTGTCTGACTACCTGTACACAGGTCACGTTTGACTTCTAATGGACAAGCTGCAGACACCTGGAGAACGAGTCTTGTAAGGCCCAAGGCCCAAGACAGATACACAGAGGTCTCTTCTTAGGGGTGACTTTAATTTCTGAAATTTGATAGTCATATACTCTGGGGACAAGAGGCCACAGAAATGGCTCAGGTTACAGGGTCATCTGAAGATGAGGAAGCTGTGCTTTCTCCAAGGACCAGTTGTTGAGCTTTCCTGTGGTCATTTCTGAAGAACTTTCCCTCAGAGAAGAACAGCTTCCCAGGGACACTCCTACAAAATCCAGCAGTCAATGAAAGTCCTTGGGCTATAGAATACTGATATAATGAGAACTTCATTAATAGCAAAAGAAGCTTGCTATTATGCAAACTATACATTTTTTAATATTTATTGGTTTTTTTTATAATGTATAATGGTGTTTCACCTATATGTAAATCTGGGTACCAAATGCATCCCTGGTGCCTAAAGAGGCCAGAAGAGGGCATTTGGTCTCATAGAACTGGAGGTGTAGACATTGTGAGCCACACTGTAGGTGCTGGGAAGCAGACTTGGGTCCTTTGGAAAAGCAGTCCATGCTCCAACCTTTGAGCCATTTCTCCAGCATCAGAAACTACACTCAAAAACAAACAAACGAAAAACAAAAATAAAACCACTGAGTTTTGTGATATTGTTTCTTCTTTGTAAAATGCCTACAAATTTTTCTGCTAACTTATTACACAAATTAGGAGTAAAATGTAGTTTCAAGGAAAATTTCAGATTTTCAATTTGAAAATAAATATCAAGAGAACTACATGTTATAATGCTGAGGTTGGTCTCTACCTCTTCAGTCTGGAGTTATATGTGTGCAACAATATATTCAGCTTAGATTTTGGGCTTTGGTTGACCACGGGTAACTCAAATTTCAGACCTTAAAACCACCCTTAAGAAGGGACTCTGTGTATGTGTCTTGGGCCTTGTATACTTATATTACAACCTCTTTGTGAGGAGGCTTCCAGAATCTCTAAACAACACTGGGTCACATACAGTGGGAACTCCAGACACTATACATACTTAGCCTGAATCTCTTGATATCATCTTTGTGGCAAAGAGCTAAGGATGATCCCCTAGGGTGTGGAGATTAAGACTGGTCTCCTCTCAACTCAACCTGCATCCTCTACAAGGGGCAGGATATCAGAGAAATAGTTTGGGTGCCACCTTACATTTCTAAGATCTTAGTCAAGAGGTCATAGTTTACAAAAAATCCCTAAGACATTGAATGTTTTCTGTATTTGAAAGTGTTCATGAGATATTTATTTCAGAAAAATAGATGATTATGATAGATAGATAGATAGATAGATAGACATATAGATAATAGATAGGTAGATAGATAGATAATAGACAGATGATAGATGCTAGATACCTCGATGATAGATAGCTAGATAGTCAGACAATAGATAGATAATAGATGATAGAAAGATATACAGAAAGATAGATAATAGATAGATGTTAGATAGATAGATAGATAGATAGATAGATAGATAGATAGATAGAGTGACAGATAGTCAGACAGTAGATAATAGATGATAGATAGATAGATAGATAGATAGATAGATAGATAGATAGATAGATGATAATAAATGATAGATAATAGGTAGACAGACAGTAGACAGATAAGAGATGATAGATAGTTGGATAGATGAATAGATAAGTAAATAATACATAGGTAGATAGATGATAAATAAACACATAAATAGCTAGATAGATAGACAGACAGACAGACAGACAGACAGACAGATAGATAGACAGATAGGCAAGCAGACAGGCAGGCAGGCAGGCAGGCAGGCAGCAGGCAGCAGGCAGGCAGGCAGGCAGACAGGCAGGCAGGCAGGCAGGCAAGCAGACAAGAATTTGGTCATGTGTTTTCAGCTGAACAGACATATGCTCCCTGCCTCTCTGGTTCTCCCTGGATGGCTGATTCTTCTGCTTTGTCATTCAAGCTTTCCCTCTTAAACATCCTTTAGGCCTCTGCCCTTCTCATCATCACAACTGCTGAAGTGACTTCTTTATGTAGACAATAACTAGACATAGGCCATGCCCTGTGTCTCTGGCTCCCTGCCTTGGGCCTTCTCAGTAGATGCCTTTGGGGATCTCCTGGGTGGTGTGAGGGGTTACCAGGGTGTATGAACAGCAGAGTAGAACCACTTCCCCTCTGTGAGGATAGTCAAGCAACACATTTTGAGAGGTACTTCAGATGGGCCACAGGTTAATTCTGTAGGCATCCTTGGTTCTTTCCACGTGTCTATCTATGAGTCAGGTTACCCCTTGGGGGTGTATCAGCAAACAAGCAACAGTCTTGAGCTGAAGGTGCACGGTAAGTGGATATGTTTGCAAAAGTAAGCAGAAGGCACTTCTGCAGGCGTCAGCAAACTCGAGTCTTTGATTTTTGTGCAACACCCAAATTCCCCCTTAGTCACAGCATTCTGAAGAGCACATCTCAGCCCAAATGCCACTGCCTTTTCTTCCTAAGCAATAGCTTCATCATGAGTCACTTGTTCAGGTACATAATCAGGGAGATAAATGGGTTACAGAGAAGGTGGAAGTGGGAGTAGAGAAGCTATGTTGGAGGAACAATAGAAGTGTAGGAAAGGCAAGCTCATGCGAGGCAGAGCAGTGTGAGAAAATGCTGGAGCCGGAAGGTCTGAGGAGACTTAGTCCTGGTGAAGCCTAGCTTTGTTCTCTGGCCTGCCCACCCATGACAGAGAATCTCTAGGGATTAGAGCAGAAAGTATGTTACATGGGGGCACTGTAGAAATAACCTAAGGAGGAGGGAGGTTTGACCCTGATCATGGGAGACACTGCCCTATAAACTGATACCGTAGAATAAGTTCATATAACAGAATTTTAAACATCCTGGAATTTAGAGGACTCCTGTCCTGACTACTGTCTGTTCTCGAGGCCCATTCCCTCCTGTAAACATCATTTGATATTTATTTTAAATTCCCATATTCTCTCATCTCTCACCGTAATTGCCTGGCCCTTTCTGTGTTTTATTTTGTGACTCTCATCTGCAGGTGCACACAATCAGCATGTAGCTTTTCTCCAATCGTTCTGATGTCTGCTGTTCTCTTTCAACAGACTCAATGGCTGAGCTTTCAGATTGTAAGTTAGAACTTCCCCGTATTAAGCTTTCTTCTGTCTTTGTCCCCAGGGATCTTCTTGTACCCTAAAGTTAAAATCTCCCAGCCGTTTTACCCTCCAATCAACAGCAAGGTACTTGAAGCCAGACAAGCCCTATGAAGATCAAAACCTTAGCTGGTACTTCAGGCTCAGCAAGCTGAGTTTCCTTATTTCCTTCATCAAAGAAAATTGATGAGGAAACTCAAGCTGCAGGAGAGAAGAGGAAAGCCAGGAAACAGAAGGCAAACTGCTTCTTCACAGGGAAGTTGTTCAGGGGGATGTTACAGAAGCAACGTCTATGCCAATGCCTGCTGGAAAAAAATCTCCCTGTAATGTGTTAGAGGCTTCAGTTCCTACATTTAAGAGTACACTACTCTACACCATGGGGGTGCCAAAACACTAACCTATTGCCCATTCAAAGGGCCTACTACAAGCCAACTCTGCCTCCCCATTGAAGAAGATATTTAAGCCTCAAGCATCTTGACCACTTTGTAGATTCAATGTGTGTGAGTGTGTGTGTATATGATTATGTGTGTATATGTGTGTGAGTGTGTGTGTGTATGTATGTATGTGTGTGTATGAGTATGTGTGTATGTGTGGTGTGTGTGAGTATGTGTGTATGTGTGGTGTGTGTGAATATGTGTGTGTGTGTATGTGTGCGTATATAAGTATGTGTGTATGTGTATGTGAGTATGAGTATGTGAGTATGTATATGTGTGGTGTGTATGAGTATGTGTGTGTGTGACTGTGAGTATGAGTATGTGAGTATGTATATATATGTGATGTGTGTGAGTATGTGTGATGTGTGTGAGTACGTGTGTGTGTGACTGTGAGTATGAGTGTGTGTGTGTGTGTGTGTGTGTGTGTGTATGTGTGTGTGTATCTCACATACCAACATTGAGGCAAGGGTGACAAGAGACCCCAAGGTGACACTGGATGTTCTTGCATGCCTTTTCTTTTGTAGAGGTAGTTCTTGTGTTGTTTTGCAACACCTTTATTTCCATCCAAGCTGGAAGCAGATGAAGAAGACTCATCCGATCTTACCTTTTGTTTTGTTCCTGAGCCTAGAGTCTTAAGAGTACCTTCTGAACACAAAGGGAACCCACCTAGGAGCCTTCCAGTTCAGCAAACTGTTGAGTCCAGGGATTGGATCTACAGTGCTCAGAACTACAGGCTGCATGTTACTCTGTTATGGCACCTGAGATCTAGCAGACACGACTAGTAATACCCGAGCTGCTGAACTGACACACATAGGATAGAGCTACTGTTTTCTCTGTAGGGAAAATATTGTAACTCATCCACGCGTGCTTCTTGAGGCCTGAGGGGCCCACTCATTAGTTTTCAAAGCCTCTTTCTGATTGCAAAATTCTATTGAGTGGCAAAAGCAGGCATCCCAGGCATCTGGAAAAGCTCCTTTATCATGAGTGGTTTTCCATGGAATCAAAATGTGCCCATAATCTTCAGTAGCAAAAAAGCAATGGTGAAACACAGCGATAACATCAAACTTCAGCTCTATTGAGCAAATCCTGACGTCTCTCACTCTTAAGTCTCTGTAGGAAATGCCAGCTCATAAATACTGAGAGAAAGTCCTGGTCTGTCTTGCTACTTCCATCATTCAAACAGATGCTCCTGACGTTAGTCACTGTTTTGTTTCATTTCTTTTTTGTTCTTTCTTCTCCTCCCAGGTAAGTTAAGGATTAGAAAGGTAGAGTAAGGTGGTCCTAAGCTGTCTACTTAGATAACCTTTCCAACTCACATGGCACAATGTCTCTCCAATTGATCATGGACAGCCAGCTTTCTCTTCCTGAACAAAGCTCAGGGAGAAATTCTCTGTGGAGCCTTCTGGTCTCTGTGAACGTTCTTCTGTTTTGCCTTGTTCTCTCTTTACCTGCCCATAACTTCTGCCTATAAGTGCCAGGGCAGCCTGCATCACATGTCAAAGCACAAGTATTACAATGTCCTAATGCTCTCTAGGCCTTAGCCAAGATATCTTTAATTAAATGTGTGTGTGTGTGTGTGTGTGTG
>JADRCD010221608.1:918-30475 GCA_019843815.1 Montemys delectorum | reverse complement strand
TTTTTTTTTTTTTTTTTGGTTGGGAGATTTTTAGGGGTCATGGGACTGCTTAGATGGTTTATCTGGTCCTGATTTAACTTTGGTACCTGGTATCTGTCTAGAAAATCATCCATTTCATCTAGATTTTCCAGTTTGAGTATAGGCTTTTGTAGTAGGATCTGATAATTTTTTGAATTTCTTCAGTTTCTGCTGCTATGTCTCCATTTTCATTTCTGATTTTGTTAATTTGGATACTGTCTCTGTGCCCTCTGGTTAGTCTGGCTAAGGATTTATTTATCTTATTGATTTTTTTTCAAAGAACCAGCTCCTGGTTTTGTTGATTCTTTGTATAGTTCTTTTTGTTTCTACTTGGTTGATTTCAGCCCTGATTTTGATTATTTCCTGCCATCTACTCCTCTTGGGTGAATTTGCTTCTTTCTGTTCTAGAGCTTTCAGATGTGCTGTTAAGCTGCTAGTGTATGCTCTCTCCAATTTCTTTATAGAAGCACTCAGAGCTATGAGTTTTACTCTTAGTTCTGCTTGCATTGTGTCTCTTAAGTTTGGGTATATTGTACCTTCATTTTCATTAAATTCTAAGAAGTCTTTAATTTCTCTATTCCCTGACCAAGTTTTCATTGAAAACTTTTATAGTTGTTGAACTTTCATGTGTATGTGGGCTTTCTGTTGTTTTTGTTGTTGAAGACCAGCCTTAGACCGTGGTGATCTGATAGAATACATGGTATTATTTTAATCTTCTTGTATTGGTTGAGGCTTGTTTTGTGACTGATTTTATGGTCAGTTTTGGAGAAAGTATTGTGAGGCACTGAGAAGATATATTCTTTTGCTTTAGGGTGAAATGTTCTTTATA
This sequence comes from Montemys delectorum, assembly GCA_019843815.1. Classification (NCBI taxonomy): domain Eukaryota; kingdom Metazoa; phylum Chordata; class Mammalia; order Rodentia; family Muridae; genus Montemys; species Montemys delectorum. The sequence continues at coordinate 29,628 of JADRCD010221608.1, read as the reverse complement.
TATGTTAAGTCCATCTGGTTCATAACTTATGTTAGTTTCACCGTGTCTCTGTTTTGCTTGTTTCCATGATCTGTCCATTGGTGAGAATGGAGTGTTAATGTCTCCTATTATTATGTGAGGTTCAATGTGTACTTTGAACTACAATAATGTTTCTTTTACAAATGTGGGTACCCTTGCATTTGGGGCACAGATGTTCAGAATTGAGAGTTCCTCATGGTAAACTTTTCCTTAAGTATGTAGTGTCCTTCCCCACTTTTTTTTTTTTTTTGACAACTTTTGGTTGAAAGTCTATTTTATTGGGTACTAGAATTGCTACTCCAGCTCGCTTCTTGGGACCACTTGCCTGGAAATTTTTTTTTCCAGACTTTTACTTTGAGATAGTGTCTGTTTTTGTCACTGAAGTGTGTTTCCTGTATGTGGCAAAATAATGGGTCCTGTTTACATATCCAGCCTGTTAGTCTATGTCTTTTTATTGGGGAATTGAGTCCAGTGATTGTTGCTCCCTGTTATTTTTGTTAGAGGATTATGCTTGTGTGGTTCTCTTCTTTTGGGTTTGTTATGAGATTAGTTTCTTGCTTTTTCTGGGGTGTAGTTTCCCTCCTTGTGTTGGATTTTTCCTTCTATTATCCTCCGCAGGGCTGGATTGGTGGAAAGATATTGTTTAAATTTGGTTTTTGTCATGGGAATATCTTGGTTTCTCCCTCTATGGTAATTGAGTTTTGCTGGGTATAGTAACCGGGCTGGCATTTTTGTTTTCTTAGGGTATGTATGATATCTGCCCAAGATCTTCTGGCTTTTAGAGTCTCTGTTGAGAAGACTGGTATAATTCTGATAGGCCTGCCGTTATATAGTATTTGACTTTTTCCCTTGCCGCTTGCTTGCTTGCTTTCTTTCTCTCTCTCTCTCTCTCTCTCTCTCTCTCTCTTTCTTTCTTTCTTTCTTAAAGATTTATCTTATGCCTGAGTATGCACTGTAGCTGTACGGATAGTTGTGAGCCTTTGCTCACTCAGTCACAAAGATTTATTATAAATAAGTATACTGTAGCTGTCTTCAGATGTGTCAGATCTCTTTACGGGTGGTTGTGAGTCACCATGTGGTTGCTGGGATTTGAACTAAGGACCTTCAGAAGAGCAGTTGGTGCTCTTACCCACTGAGCCATTTCACCAGCGTGCCCTTACCACTTTCAATATTCTTTGTTCTGTGCATTTGGTGTTTTTAATTATTATGTGACAGGAGAATTTCTTTTCTGGTCCAGTCTATTTGGAGTTCTATAGGCTTCTTGTATGTTCATAGGCATCTCTTTCTTTAGGTTAGGGAAGTTTTCTTCTATAATTTTGATGAAGATATTTGCTGGCCCTTTGAGTTGGGAATCTTCACTCTCTTCTATACCTATTGTTCTTGGGGTTGGTCTTTTCATTGTGTACTAGATTTCTTGAATGTTTTGAGTTAGGAGCTTTTTGTATTTTCTTTGACTGTTGTGTCAATGTCTTCTATGGTATCTTCTATGCCTGAGATTCTCTCTTCAATCTCTTCTGTTGGTGATGCTTGCATTTGTGACTCCTGATGTCTTTCCAAGGTTTTTATCTCCAGGTGTTGCGGGCCAGGCCTATTCGGGTCCCTCAACCCGCAGGAGAAATCAGGGTTCCAGTATTGAGGTGGGCAAGGAGTCGGTAAGTGACACACAGATGAACACAAGAGAGTGCTGAATCTGAGTGTAATTTCTCAAAGTAAACATCACACTTTTATAGTCAATACACTAGACAAAAGGAAGTTAGATAATACACCAGTCAGGGCAATTGACAGGAACCAGGCAGTGGTGGCTACCACAAAGTCAGCCCCATGTAAAGTCAGCTTGATCTTAGCAGCCAGGTGTGACTGGATGACCCACCACCAGCCCTAGGTAAACTATGCTAATCTTTTGGGCTGTCAGAAGTATGTACCAGGGATTCCCATTCTTGCAGCTCCTGGGAGTGACTTCAGGCTGTAATTTTAAGCCTTTGTGACAGGTTTCCATTTGGCAGAGGAGCCCACTAGCTTCCCTCTAATATGTAGTCTGCCATACATGACTGTTATGAGAACTCTAAATTTATTTTGTCAGTAAACTTCAATGCCCGATCTCTTTCCCCATCTCTCTAACAATGCTGGAGGCAATCTGTCTGAATAAGTATTATCCTTATTGAAATTCCAAGCCAAGAGTAAGGCTCAGCACCGATTAAGATGCTGGAACACGGGCCGGGCGTGGTGGCACACACCTTTAATCCCAGCACTTGGGAGGCAGAGGCAGGCGGATTTCTGAGTTTGAGGCCAGCCTGGTCTACAGAGTAAGTCCAGAACAGCCAGGGTTACACAGAGAAACCCTGTCTTGAAAAAAAAAAACAAAAAACAAAAAAAACAAAAAAAATGCTGGAACATTGTGGGGGCCAGGAAACAATGCCCAATCCAACTAAACTATTAGTCAAATCATTCCTTGGGGGCACTTCTATTTCTATAATAAAACAGTAGAGAAAGAAAGCACGCAAAACTCTCCATCCACTATTGCAAGGACAAATCTGGACCACATCCATCTTAGGGGAGACCAAAGAATTCCAGGAGACTAGTTTCCCTGAAACTTTTTGCCTCTGTACTGTGGCCAAGCTTTTTGGACTTGTCACACAGACTCCACTGGCGTGAGTGTGGCATCTAGGGTTGTCTAACTTTGTGTTTTAATATTTTTTGTTTGTTTTGATTTTTCAAGACAGGGTTTGTCTGTGTAGCCCTGGCTGTCCTGGAACTCACTCTGTAGACCAGGCTGGCCTTGAACTCAGAAATCTGCCTGCCTCTGCCTCCCAAGTGCTGGGATTTAAGGCATGCACCACTACCATCCAGCCTCTTCAAGGTTTCTATTTCCAGTTTTAAATCCTGGATGGTTTTATTCAATTGTTTCACCTGTTTGTTTTCCTGTATTTCTTTAAGAGATTTATGTGTTTCTTCTTTAAGGACATTTTCCAATCTGTTACGCTACCTGCTGGTTGTGCACTATACTCCAGGATTACAGCTTTCACAAACTGTTAACTCATTCAAGCTGCCTGTGTCATTTCTGCACCTGTGACTCCTCACTCGTATTCCTATAATCCCAATAAAACTCATTGGTCACAAAGCTGGACTTTGGCAGTATTTGTACTTTGGTCTGTTGTCAATTTCCTATCTGGGATGAGTAGACATTTGTTCATTTGTCTCCCCCACAATAGTGTCACACAATGACAGCTTGGGCTGGGATAACCACTCATTTGATAATACCCAAGTTATCATAGATGATCTTGGCAAGGGAGCTGAGCAGGTGCTGGTGCAGGAGACATTGCTGATACTCTGGAGTGGGTTGTCATAATTTTCAAGGATCACACCCATCACAAACCTGGGGGCATCAGCAGAAGCAGCAGAGATGATGACCCTTTAGGTTCTACCCTTCAACTAGGTCTTGGCCTTCTCTGCAATACCGAAAGCACTGGTAGTCTCCATGTATACTTGGTGCCAGCATCACCACATATGGTGTTGGTGGGATCTTACCCCTGGAAGGTAGAGATGACCTTACTGTAAAGTTTCTCCTTCTTAGCTTTGTGCTATGGAACTTGCCATGTTCCAAATCATACTGGAACATGTAGACTGTGTAGTTGAGGTCAAAAGTATAGTCATTGATGACAACAGTATGCTCTTTCTAGAGCTGAGGCAGTCCTGGGGACTAGGTGTCTAATACAGCAATCCATTCACTTGCACCTTCACCACCATGTCTCAGGGATGAGGCTAGCACTGTGCTGAAGTGAGTCTTTCTCTAGAATGGGAAAGATCAGAGAGCCTTAAAAGATTTAAGGTTGGAGAGATGGCCTAGCAGTTAAGAGCACTTGTTGCTTTTATAGATGATCTGGGTTCGGTTCTCTGTTCACAAACATCTGTATCTCCAGTCCCAGTGGATGCAATGTCCTATAAATTCCATGGGTACTAGGCACACATGTGATTTACATATACACATGCTGGTAAAATATTCATTCATATCAAATAAGTAAATCTAAAAAAATTAAGTTAAAAACCCTATAAAGCAAATTAAACATCCCTCCAAAGTCCCAATTGACGAAATAAGGAATTTGGTTTTTATTTATTTATTATTTTCACGTAAAAAATATGAAAACAGTAAAATCTCTATTTTCCATGTGATCTCATTGTAGATTCTATTAAGGTTCTTCAGCTGTAGGTAGATAGAAAATTAGTAATCAGCAGACGCACCATATCACTAAAACTGGAAAGGCAGAATAGAGTCCAAAAGCCATGTGGAGCACCAGGTTGAAGGTCTGAGTTGATTTTCAGCAGGCCTAGGATATAGGCAGTTTTCAAGAGCTTTGAGCTTGAAATACTGTTTGGAACTTGGTGGCAGGACAGGGCATTGTGATGGTGACTCTTTGCTGTCAGCTTGGAGGATTTAGAATCAGTGGGGAGACATACCTTCTGTTGTTCTCTGAGAAAGCTCCAGACTCTTGCTGCCATGATATTCTTAAATCCTGAATCAAAATAATCCTATCTGATTCTGTCTGGTACTTTGTCACAAGAGAAAGGTAACAAATACAGAAGGCATTCACTTCTTATTCAGCTGCTCAAAGTTCAGGCTGCCTCCCAAAATGGTAAGAATCATTTTTGTTTCCCTGTTATGTAGACAAAGTGTTTAAAGTAGTTAAGGGAATATGCATAGATATTTGTCTTCCCTAAACTGACTCACTTTTAAAGATTATTATTTTTTTAAGTTAGCATACAAGGTAAAAGTTTTCATTATGCTGTTTTGGATATTCTTTTGAGCCATTATATGAGTGCTGGGAATTGAACCTAGGTCCTCTGGAAAAGCTGCCAGTGCTAGTTAGGGGTTGGTCTGGTGCTGCTATGTATTCAAATGCTAAATACTGACACCCCCCAAGATCTATTGCCCTAGATAAGCAGATTCTCAGTATATCAAATGATGCTATGTAAACTTTGTTCATCTTATTTCTCTGACTAAATAAATGTTGCTGACAGACAATTATTGAGGAGAATAGAGATAGGAGGGATTTTGGTTACTGGGCTGGGGGTTATAGGTAGGGACCATGAAGAGAGGAGGAAGGAGAAGGAAAAAGGAGATGAGAGAACAGGAGGTCCCCATTAAATGTGATGGACCAGGAGCATGTGTCTAAGTGAAATGCTGCCTCTTCACCCCTCCTAGGAAAGACAGCTGGAGTAGAAATAACCAACAGGACTATATGGCAGGATTCAAAATGCAAATACTTGAGTAAGGAATCCACAGTCTAGTGAATAGAAAATAGAGTAGGGGTAATTTGCCTAGTACTTGTGCTAAAGCTGATTAAATAAATTGTTAGGACATTGCCTCAATTAATTGGGGGTGGGTTGGGTTGGCCAGGTTACATTAAGAACTGTAGAGTTGATTAACTTTTAAAGCAACATAAAAAAGACAGATGTCTTTCATTTGCTCAAAGAGCAAAGAATCTTCATTAACTGATGTGTGCACCTTGCATAGTCCATACATGTCAATGCAGAACTGTATATTTTTCTGTGAGAACGTTTGTTTACAGAAAGTTCAACCAAAACAGAACCCTGACAAGAACCACCCTCAAAGATGCTAAAACGCTAAGTCATATTTTTCCAACATCCTGCCTGATCCTACCTCAGATTGCCTCAATGCTGTTTTCTCAAAAGCACCGCTCCCAGGACAACTTCAAACAGCCAGCTCAAACTGTCCAGCACCGCAGACTGTCCCAGTCAGGAACTTATTTAACCTTGAGTTTTTACAGCGTTTGGAGACTGGACAACAAATCTAACAACCAGCTTTCTTAACCATTTTTCCAATCTTCTTGGACCCTCCAAAAGAAAAACTATGCCCCCCAAATCAATAGCAAACAATTTTAAGAGAAAGGTACCTCATTCTCTAAAGGCAAAGTAGATGGTTTTTGGTCATTTGATGGGTTATGAATGTTTGTTGTATCCTCTAAGGCATCTGTTTGCAAGTTGTTAAATGGTCTTGATCATAAAGAGTACAAAATATAGGAATTTAGACTTAGGGATTTCTCTCTCTCTCTCTCTCTCTCTCTCTCTCTCTCTCTCCTTCTTTCTTAGGTAAATGGAAAGGGGATATAAGAGAAGGGGGATATAAGAATACATCCCCTAATAATAATACAAAGGGTAGATTATTGAATCTGCGCTTAAACCAAAGAACATTTTATAGCTAATAATGTTACATTGATATACATCATTGTATATTGATACATATTAAGGTTATATTTTGTTACACTGATATAACTCTTTTAATAATGATGCAAAAATTAAGGTTATTTTTGTTACAATGTACTATGTATATATGCTTTCAACTCTTAATGTGAGGTTTGTATCCAGATGATTCTTAATAATGTAATGTGAAGTTCTAGTCCTTTAAAAAGCTGCTATTATAAATTGTTCAGGATAAACAAGAAATGTAATAGTCAGAGAGTCAAACTCATGGTCATGATAGGTATTAGTCTAGTTAATTATAATATATGCTTCTTAGGTTAAATGGATAGTAAATAGCTAAAAATAAAGTTTGCCTACTCAGCTATGCTATGGATAGATGGTCTTCAAAAACCCCAGAGACTTAAAAATATAGCATTTAAAGATATTTTATCAATTTAAGCCTTTTTTGGACAATGAAACAGGTCTACTCCTGGCAGCACCCCCATTACTACTTCAAAGATGATGAGCATCAGAAAACCTCTATATACAATTGTTTCAAATGTGGCAAAACTGCCACTGGGCAAAATCTGCCCTTGCTTCAAAAGACAGAATGCTGTTCAAGGAGAAGCATCGACACAGGGAAGTCAGCTGCTAAAATTTGCAAGGGTGAGGTGGGATCATAGTTTCTGATTTATAAGAAGTCTGTCATATTCTAGGCTAGAAGGCTGAAGATGGATGCTCCAACGTTTTAGAAAACTCTAGGGTACTGTCCAGGCAGCCAGCTCCTCTGTCATTTCTATAGCTTTGGAAGCCGCTTGCCTATACTTCCTGCATATCAGGTAATATTTATCCCTTCTCACATCTCTGATGGAGTTGAAGACTAAATAGGTATAGTCTCAAAATTAAGCTAACATTTAGAATTTAAGAGATTTTTAAGTCTCAACATGTTTTCAGGTTAGTAATACAAGCTATGATAAAAATGACTTAGGTATGAAACTCTGAACTCACCAAGATAGGATAATAGAATATTTGAATCACAGTTGCCAAATATTGAACTGGACTTTGTGAATGTAAATCTTACCTAATAGTTTCATAATTATTTTTACTGTATGTTGTTTTATTGTTGCAAGAGAAAGAGCCTTTTAATTTAAACAAAAATGGGGAAATGTTGGGGTTCGGTTTGGTACTGCTATATATTCAAATGCTAAATACTGGCTCTCAAGATCTGGTTGCCTCAAATGAGCAGATTCTCATGTACATCAAATGATGCTATGTAATCTTTACTTGTTTTATTCTGACTGGTTAAATAAATATGGCTGACAACCAATTACTGGGGAGAATAGATATTTAGGCGGGGGTTTTGGGCAATGGGCTTGGGCGTGGCATGGCTGGTAGGGACCACAAGGAGAGAGGAGGAAGGAGGAGAGAGAGAAAAGAGATTGAGAGTACAGGCGGTTCCCATTAGAACTGGACTATGAGTATGTGGCTGGTGAAGAGTAGTCAAAACCTGCCCAAACTAGGCTTACAGCTTCTAAGTAAAATACCAGGATTTTGTGTCTTTTATACTGGCTAGCTAGAATAATTCACTTACAAATGCTCTTAACCACTGAGCAATCTCTCCTATCCCATTGTGTTGTTTTTTTTATACACCTGTTACATTGCTCTCTTTTTGAGATAGCGTCTCACAATGTCGATCTAGTTGGCTCAGAACTATGCAGACCACAATGCTGGTCTTGAATTCAGAGATGTACCTGAGGTTAAAGGTGTATACTACCTCATCTGGTTTCTTGTACTTTTCATATAGAAGCCTGGTCTTGCTCATGAAGACAGTGTTTCTAGTCTAATTCTGACTTTTTTCTTTCACTGAATCCTCAATTCCCCAGTCACCCTTTTAGCTAGCACTGTCTGTTCATGTGTGTTGCATTTCTAATCAGTGTCATGGAGGGAAGCGTTTGAGGAACTTTTACTTTCTTAATACCCAACAAAAAGCAGCCTGACTCATCTTCCCCCGCTTTGTCTTGAATTCATATATACTTCTTTAAACTACAACATCTATCTTACAACCGTGAGGTGACATGCATAGAAATAAGCCAATATACAAAATGAAAAGAAGGAAAGAGAACCAATAATCGGCAGACGTATCACATACTAAAATAGGAAAGGCAGAACAGGACCTAGAGTCTGCATGCTGTGAAGGACCAGTTTAGTTTGGAAGTCGTCTAGTCCTCAAATGGTTTAAGCTGGCAACATATCCCTATGTGGGCAACTCTTGAGTTTTCTGTTAAACATAAATGTCTCATCAGTGCAAGAGGAACAATCAAATCAAATGCACAGATGTGTTTCAAGACTTGGCTTGCATTATAGTCACTGTGGTGCTTTGAATGAGTATGGACCCTGTAGGTTCATGTTTGAATACTTGGTCCCAGTTGTTGGAACTATTTGGGAAGAATTAGGAGGCGTGCTTTTATTGGAGGAGGTGTGTTGGGGGGTAGCTTTGAGGTTTCAAAAGTCTTTGCATTCCCATTTCTTTGCCTCCTACTTTTGGATCAAGATTTAAGTTCTCAGTTCTTCCTGCCACTAAAACTAAGCCCAAACTAAACTTTTTCTTGTATAAGCTGCCTTGGTCATGGTGTCTTATCACAGCAATAGAAAAGTAACTAAGACAGTCACCAACATGCCATTGGCCATCCCAAATTATATGGCTAAGTGGGGCATCCCATAGTATGAGGGAATTATATTATTTAGAATTCTACTAAGAAACTAGATCCCCACCCCTCATTTAATACTTTTTGACAGGGTTTCACTAGGTTGCCCAGATTGGCTTTAAACTCACTCATACAGTCCATACCATCTTGAGCTTTCTATCCTCCTGCTCCAGCCTCCTGAGTATCTCAGATTTACAGGTCTACACCACTAGATCAGCTTCATTTTATTTTCATAACTCATAGGGCATAAACACTGACCAACTGGACTGGGTACAATCATTCAGAATGGACAGTGGTCAAAAGTAACTTATGTAGCTGCATTGATGTTCCTTTAACCTTGGGTGATCCTGTGATACCAGAATTGGTTTTTTAGCCCCATCACACCTGAGCTTTGGCTCCAACTTGCTAGGTAACTGTCTTTTTAATAAAATGTTAGGTTAGATAACAAATGTTTGACTTAGTTGGAGAACCTTAAGCCTTAAGAGAATAAGAAGTTATTGTTAGATTAGTCTAGTAGGTAGAGAAGTTTCACATTGTGAAAGAAAGCGAATTAGATTTAGAAGGAACAATTGGATATCCCAGTTTGACAAGCGGTGGGAAGAGGGTAGCTTGTGCTGTTTGCTTCACAGTATAGTTCACATGGAGTCCCTAGGAATAGCAAGTTGCCCACACCATGTTCTATGTGTCTTAACATATCTCTTTGCTTCTTGGAGTTTCCATGTTATTTATTTTTTCATATTGGATTTGCAGATTAGTAGTTCTCTCAAAATGAAACCAAGTAACAAGAACATGGGAAAGTGGGTGGTTCTGGGGTATGGGGTCTGTGAGTGACAGGATAATCCCACCAGAGAGAGGCGGCTTTGGGTGACTTTCCTGTACTATATATTTTAGAATGAATATCTTACAACCTAAAGAGTAGTATTTTAAAATTTAAAATGAGGACTTCAGCAACATCCTCAGGTACACAGTGAATTTGCGGTTAACCTTGGATACAAGATCCATGTTTAGGGTTTCTACTGGTGTGCTGAAAAACTGTAACCAAAAGTAACTTGGGGGGGGGGGGGGGTGGTTGGCGAGATGGCTCAGCGGGTAAGAGCACTGACTGCTCTTCCGAAGGTCCTGAGTTCGGATCCCAGCAACCACATGTGGCTTACAACCACTCGTAATGGGATCGGACGCCCTCTTCTGGTGCGTCTGAAGACAGCTACAGTGAATCACGCTGGAGAGAGCGGGGCCGGAGAGCAGCCACACACATGATGGCTCACGGCCATCTGTACAGTATAGTGTACTCATACACATAAAATAAATGAAATAAAAAAAAAAGTAACTTGGGAAGGAAAGGGTTTATTTCATTCACTTCTATATAACATTTCATCATCGAAAACTAGGGCAGGAGCTGATACAGAGGCCATCAAGGAATGCTGCTTACTGGCTTGCTCAGTTTGTTTTCTTACAGCACCCAAATCCATCTGCTGGCCTTCTGACAATGATCACTAATTAAGAAAATACCCTAAAGGTTTGCTTACAGCTTGATATTAGAGAACCATTTTCTTAATTGAAGTTCCTTCTTCACAGATGACTCCAATTGTGTTGACAAAATCCAGCCAGAGCAACCCATCTCAAAGAAACTAACAACAAAAGACTGACAAGCTAGTGAGATAATTCAGCAGATAGAAGTTCTTACCTGCAAACCTGATGACCAGAGTTCAGTCTCTGGAACCCACACCTACAAATAGGAAAATAACATTTAAAAATATTACAGTCTATAATGATTTTTTTTTTTTTTTCCAGACCTAGACAGCGTTTCTCTGCGCAGCCCGGGCTGTCCTGGAACTCAATCTGTAGACCACAGAGATCCACCTTGTCACTGTCTCCCAAGTGGTAGGACTAAAAATATGTGCCAGAAGAATTATCAGGCTGGCTAGATTAGGGTAAAGTTAGGGTAAGGCAGAAGGCACACAGCTGAACCAGAGGCTTTCTCTCTTTGTCTCTTCCCTTTCCTTTTTCCAGAAGGGACAATGTTTTCAATGCGTACACTTTACTTCTCTTATTATTAAGTGGGACTACTTGCTTCCCAAATGTTAGAGACTGACCTTAGGATGTTTGTTGTGCCCGCGAGGCAAATGCTTTAACAGTGTTATGCTCCCAGTCCCTTCATATAGCTTCATAATTTATTTTTCCAGTTCATAGCACATCCTAGAGATCTTCACCAAGACAGATAAATTTACCTGAGGTTTCATTTAAAAACCTAGCCAGGCAGTGGTGGCACACACCTTTAATCCCAGCACTTGGGAGGCAGAGGCAGGTGGATTTCTGAGTTCGAGGCCAGCCTGGTCTACAGAGTGAGTTCCAGGACAGCCAGGGCTACACAGAGAAACCCTGCCTCAAAAAACCTCAAAAAAAACAAAAACAAAAAACCAAAAAAAATAAAAAAATAAAAAAATAAAAAAATAAAAAAACTTATAACCCCATTCACTTGGTATCACCCATTTTAATGGCATAAAAATTAACAACAGTATAAAGTATGTAAATATGTACTACTTCATGACAGCCTGAATGATGAATTTAATTTAGTAGATACTATAAACAATCAGTTGCAAATTAATGACTACCCTCATCTTTATATGCATGTATAAGAATCTTTGTGAAAGGTTTTCAGAAATGGAGGCTCTTAGCCAGAGTGTAAATATAATGTTGGCAAATGCTGTCTTCCCAAAACACTTTGTCACTTTAAATTTCATACATGGTTGAGTCCTGTTTCTTTAGACACCGTGGGAAATTTTTTTTAATAATTAAAAAAAAAGAAAATTAGCTGTCTGGGCCAGTGCTCTAAGCAGACCTTGGGCCCAAATTTTGCAGCCAGTCCCACAGCATCCAGAGGTGGCTCTCCTCCCAGGCACTCTGATATGCCCAGGATCAGAGGATCAGAGATGAGGAGGACACATCTGTCCCAACACTGGGAGCTGCTGGGACTTGTGGGACCCAGGCACATAGGAACTCCACCAGCCCAGTGGAAAGAGATGCCCATGAACATACAAGAAGCCTATAGAACTCCAAATAGACTGGACCAGAAAAGAAATTCCTCCCATCACATAATAATAAAAACACCAAATGCACTAAATAAAGAATTTTAAAAGCAGTAAGGGAAAAAAGTCAAGTAAACATATAAAGGCAGGCCTATCAGAAATACACCAGACTTCTCACCAGAGATTATGAAAGCTAGAAGATCCTGGGCAGATGTCATACAGACCCTACAAGAACACAAATGCCAGCCCAGGCTATTATATCCAGCGAAACTCTCAATTACCATAGGTGGAGAAAATAAGATATTCCATGACAAAACCACATTTACACAATATCTTTCCACAAATCCAGCCCTACAAAGGACAATACACGGAAAACACCAACATAAGGAGCAAAACTATACCCTAGAAGAAGCAAGAAAGTAATCTTTCAATAAGCCCACACAAACCTAATTCCATCTCTTACAACAAAAACAGGAACAATTATTTTTCTTAATATCTTAATATGAAAATTAATATTACCAACATATCCTAATCAATTGAAGTCCAAAAATATGAGGAATTAGAAATTTGTTGACTGTTATCCAATTGTCTAATTTGGAGAAATAGATCTAATATTGTACAATCCATATACTCTGCTTGTTTGTACATAACAGTGCCTTGCTGTGTACCACATAATGGTCTTGAAATCATGCTTCTCCTATCTCAGCCTCTCTGTTAGTAGTACTGTTCATGTTTTTACACTATACTATGGTTTTCAGAACAGCTTACATATTTCAAAAAGTATTTATACAGCCAAAAGAGACATAAGACGATTAACTAGGGAGGTGGCTTGTAGAACAACAAAGAGACTGAATGCTTTGCTTGACATTTGTAGTTCTTGTATCAAGTTTGAAGAAGAGGACTTTATAAGTTACTCTCTGAGATGAATGCTTTTCCAAATTATCACAGCCAATGAACCAGATTCTTACCTTCACCTAATGTCTGTGCCACCCTCCAAGCAGAACCATTGTTCATTGAAACAGTTGGTGAATGACTTTATGGATAGCCCATCTTAATACACACACCACTTCTTAAATGAATGTAACCTGTTCTCTGTGGGCTGAGAATAAAGTCACTCAAGTCAAATAGTTTTGACCATAGCAGGAAGTCTGTATCCAAAAATCATGCCTACAATTCATTCTTCGGTGCAGCAGAACTGTCAACTCTCACCTTAGCTACGATGGAGGTAAAATCCTTTGGTGATATGAGGATCATTGAAGTACAGCCTAATTACAATGAAATCCAATGTCTAAAAACTGTTCTTATTTTGGGCTTGTACCACAGTAAGAGACAAGATTTTAAACTCTACTAAATACAAAACAAAAACAAAAAGGCTTTATCTATTTATGTTTATTTTAAAAAATACTAGTAGTGATGCATTATTTTAAAATATACAGTTAATATGTTTGAAGTTATTTAAAATTTATACTGAGAAAAAACGTATGTATTTTCAGTATTGCTGTAGACAAGCATCTACATAACACTGTTAAATTGATTGTTGTTTTATATCAACTTTTATAAGTCTCATTTTGTTATATTTTATAAATTTTAAGGAATATGACAAAAAAAGATACTGTAGGTATTGAAGGGGGGGTCTCTGGGAGGAGTTGGGGTACAAAAGGGAAACAAGAATATGATTTAATTCTATTTACTTAAAATGTTTTTAAATGTTAATAAATTCAGGTAAATTGAAGTCATGCATCTTTTCTCATAATGTAATAAAACTTAAATCAAAAAATAAAAAAATTAAAACAAGAATGCTAACTAGGGACAAAAATGAATAAATTTTATTGAAAAAGTTATGCTAGCTCACTAATACACCACTTCTTTTGACTATGAAGGCAGAGACTTAGGTAACCAGGCTGGCCTTACACTGGATTTTCTTAATTTTTTATATTGTTTGGCACATATGTGTGTAGGTGTATATATGTCACAGTGCACATGTAGCCAGGGGGCAATTTGCAGGAATTTGTTTCAACCTTCTATTATGTGGGCTCCGGGACTCATGATCTCAGGCTTGCCTGCATGTACTTTCATCTCATGAGCTTTCTTGCTGGCCCTAATTTACATATTTTAAAGACAGGGTCCCACTATGTAGTCTTGGTTGGAACTATGTGGAACAGGTTGGCCTCCAACTCACAAAAATCCATTGCTTTTGCCTCCTGTGTGTTGAGATTAATGATGTATACCACCACATTCAGCCAATCTATATCTTCAATAAATAGTTTATTGAAGCTTGGATAGGGGAAGCAGCAGAGACTGGAAAATTAGTTATTGTTTAAAGCTAGTTTCTTCTACACAGCAAATTAGAGGCATGTGCTGAGCTACACAAAGCATATATAAAAACTGAGTCATCGACAATTTTTTTTTCTTTAAGTACACTTATTGTTTTTGTATGCCACCCTGCAAGTATAGCGACCAGAGAACTTCCAAGAATCTGTTCTACCCTTCCACTATATATATTCTCTTTTGTTTGTGAGACAAGGTCTCTTTGTCCTGAAAACTCCTATGTACACTAGGCTGGCCTTGACCTGAAAGGCACAGAGATCTGCCTGCGGCTGCCTCTGATTCCTAAGTGCTAGGATTAAAGGCACGCACCACCACTCCCCATGCCTGGGCTTATGGGCTTGAATTCAGATTGTTAGGTCAGCAGCCACAATCTAGCCAGCCTCATAATTCTTTTAATATCATCCTAGGCTAATCTTTGTATGAGAATTTTCCAAAGTACAACTTCCAGTGCAACATCCAAATTTCAGTAAGTAGCTGACAGGGAGCCATTGTTAGATGATAGTGCTAGCCTGAGAAAATATCAAAAGACTTTAAAGCAGGAAATGGTGGTGCCAGTACGATGGATGCTGAGGTGTGGACATCTCAAGTTCAAGAGCTGCCTGGTAGATGTAATGTACCAAGTTGCTGTTTTAACATTCTTTTTGGAAATTTCTACATAAAAATATTCTCTTTGTAGGCAACTTTCAAAACAAATTTGTTATTGTCGTCAAAATTCTCAGCTGGTACCACTTTACCATATTCAGTGGTTGGGGCTCTTTTCCTTCCTCATATCCCTTTTATTTTTCCTATCGATTTTGCATTACATCCACCTAGAACACAAAACATTCTTTAATTTCTCCCACCTTCCTACTGACATTACCTACAATCTGTTATTAAGGAGGTAGGAGGACTAAATGGGTCCAAGAATTGAAGGCTAGTCAGGATAATGTATTAAAAATCCCATCTACAGCCAGGCGTTGGTGGTGCACACCTTTAATCCCAGCACTTGGGAGGCAGAGGCAGGTGGATCTCTGAGTTCGAGGCCAGCCTGGTCTACAGAGTGAGTTCCAGGACAGCAAGGGCTACACAGAGAAACCTTGTCTCAAAAAAACAAAAAAAACAAAAACCCCCAAAAACAAACAAACAAAAAAACCAAAAACAAACAAAACAAAACAAAAAAACAAAACAAAAAAAACCCCCAAAAACAAATAATAAAATCCCATCCACAAATAATGGGGTTAGGGTTGGGGCTCAAGAGCCGTCTTTTCAATGAGTTCTTTCCTGACCAAGCTGTTTCTTGGTTTCTATGTTTTATTTTTCCATCTGAAGGCATAGGAAGCAAATCTCACTCTTGGGTTGAAAGGAAGTTCCGGTCTACTAAAAGCCTTAACTTGCATTTTTATGTTCTTCTTCCAACCTCCAGCAAACATGGAGGGCATAACAGGTGGCAGGGGAGCAGCAGCGTCAGAGCTCAATTCTCCTATTTTTGGTTTTAACCCTTAAATTTGATTGTGAGTCTTTGTCTCTTAAAAGGCCAGGATGACTTCCACCAGTGTCTTGAAAAATCTTAGTGACTTGCATCTTTTCATCTATTTTACATGAATTTCTACTTCATCTAGGTCCCCTTAGAAGCTAGCATTCACACACACATTCTGTCTCTCTCTCTCTCACACACACACACACACACACACACACACACACACACACACGGCTGGTGTTCTTAACAAAACATCATCCTCTCACTGAAGTGATTGCAAAAGTTTGTAGGACATGCCTGTATAGTATTTTCTTTAGAACTCTTCAGATGTTTTTTCTTTCCAGCAAAGCCTAAATATTCTTTTTTCTAATTTTCCTGGCCTTCATAAACACTGTTGCAAGATACCAAATCCTCTCTACACAATCAACTCATTTGCAAAGTCCAGTTATTCTATTTTTTCTGTCCATCACTATAACCTAAACCACCTTTCGTAGCTGGTTAGCGTCGTCGTCACAGAATAAGGCAATGCTGAGTCACTGGTGTTCATTCAGCCTCCTACTCCAACCTCGCCTTGATATTTAAATACGTTCACACAATATGGAAGCCCTTCGTTCTGCTCGCTCTTTTAAATAAGTTTTAGCTCCAATTATATTTTCTATTAGATTGTACAAGTCGATTTGGAGTACTTTTGTTGCCCCACCCATTCTCGGTCTTGTGCTTTTTCTACGGCTGGTTAAAATGTCCTTTTCTAAAAACCATTTTGTTTAAATATTTAACATCATTTCTTGCTTCTAAACACCTAACAACTTTCACTACAACTCTTGGATTCCTTTAGAAGCTCCATCTATATACTGATGGTCCCTAATGTAAATGCCTTTATTTTTCTATAAAAATGTTATCAATAATTAATATTAAAGGACATATAAAATAGTAACACAAAGTTCAAGATAAGCAGTTACCTCGAGTCTAAATTGTTTACTGAAAAAAAGAAAAAAAAGAAAGCAAGTGTAAGCTGCTGATGTAGTTGGACAGCATTTTTACCATGACAGGTTAATATACTGATGACTGCTAGTTTGTCACATTAAAGAGCACTCTTGAGTTATTCATAGTTTTCTTTCATTTGGACATGAGTGTATTTTCCTCTGGCTGTTCTTGGTTGTCAAGTTGACTACATCTGGAATTAACTAAAAACTAAGGGTACACCTGTGACGGCTTTTTTCTTAATTAAATCTTTTGACTTTTAATCCAGATCTTTTAAGATGGGAAGCTGCACCGGCTTGTCCTCACTCTAGTTGGCAAGCCCATTCCTTCTTTGGTATTAGAGCCAATGTATAGTATATATTGAATTTCAGGTGTATAATGAAGTTCAGCTGAAGCATCCCGGCTTATGAACTAAACTAGTAGATTCTTGAATTTTCCGTTTACATACACACACAAGTATATTATGGTGGCTTACAGGCTGTGGTCCAGCTAGTCCAACAATGACTGTCTACCTATGGAAAACCTAAGAACCTGCTAGTTGTTTAGCCTACAAGCCTGGGATGTTTTTGGCTGAAGGAAACCGAAAAATGTGTGCTCTAATGCCAGTGAAGGAATATGTATATATTCCTTCTCTTTCTATATTCTGAATATCTATATACATATATATTCATTCTCAGTTCTCTATCCATTCTATCAGTGAAAGAATGAATACATTCATTCATCATTCATTCATTCAACCTGTTCCTCTAGAGAACCATGTGTTACAAATTCTCAGTCTTAACTCTTCACTGTTGAACCTGTTTGCTCGGGTCTGTGGGATTTTTCCATTCAGATGCATCTCATTAAATTAAATTAAAATTTGAAATACCATTATTCGCTCCATTGCCAGATAACTGAAATGGGGTTAAGGTGTGGGCTGTGTACTGTATAAGCAGCACATTTCTAATCCTCGGGGAGGAGGAGGAGTTGACTCTAAGATGGTCTGGCCATTGACAAGCGTTGCAAACTTCTTACACTTTGCTGAGAAAACATGGGGTGAGCTATCTGCTCTCAAAAGTTAATAAACGGGCTGGTGAGATGGCTCAGCTGGTAGGAGCACCGACTGCTCTTCCAAAGTCCTGAGTTCAAATCCCAGCAACCACATGGTGGCTCACAACCATCTGTAATGAGATCTGACGCCCTCCTCCCCGGTGTCTGAAGACAGCTACAGTGTACTTATAATAATAAATAAAACTTTGGGCTGGACCAAGCAGGGACTAAGCAAACGGGCCGACCAGAGCGAGCAGAGGTCCTAAAAGTCAATTCCCAACCACCAGATGAAGGCTCACAACTATCTGTACAGCTACAGGGTGTACTCATATACATTAAATAAATAAGTCTTTACAAAAAAGGTTAATAAAACAACTTGAAACCTTGATTAAGTGCTAAGAACCGTCAACATATCTTGGAAGGCCTTACAGAGAAATGTGGTCGCCTTTTCTTACGTTGTCAGGGCATTAGGCACCGGTTTTGCTAGCCAAAGCCTCCAAGGTGCCGAAAGGAACCGCGCGGACTTAATCTGCCTACTGGTGTGCTCTCCTGGAGGAGCGCGGCCCGCCCCGCAGTGAATCCCCTGTGCGGCGGGCCACGCGCCTCCCTTTCCTTTTTCCTTTCCTTTCCGCGACGCCGACAAGAGTGCGGGACCCCGGGCCCAGGACTGCACGCCAGGAGAAGAGGGCGGCGGTTAAGACCGTTACCAGCCCGAGTTTTGAACGAATTCAAACTTGGCTCGGGCGCCCGCCCAGCTCCTCCCCTCCCTTCCCCGTCCCCCTCCCCCTCCCCCTCCCGAGAACGACTGGGCGCCCATTCCCGCCAAGAGCTGGCCCGCCCCCCGGCCCGTTCCCGCCATCCCGACCTCCCCGCCTCCTGCCCCGAGCGGGCTTCGAGTCCCGCCAAGTGCCCGGCCTCCGCCTGCCTGTCCACGGCTTTCCTGAGAGACACCGCACGTTGGCAAAAGAACAAAGACAGCGGCCGTGGCACTTCCACCCAGCCCGCCGCGGTCCTCGGAGCGAGTCGTCACTCGCGCACGCGCCGGCGCCGGCGGGCCTTGAGCTCCCCCGGCTGGGGCTCGCTCCGGAGGCTCCCAGCCCGTCGGGCCCTCTGATTGGACGGGCGCCCTCTCGCGTCCTCCAATCGGGGCGGCGCTTCATAGGGCTGGGGGGGCCAAATAAAAGCGATGGCGATTGGGCTGCTGCGTTTGGCGCTCGGTCCGGTCGCGTCCGACACCCAGTGGGACATCGGAGGCAGTGGAGTCCCGGCGGCGGCGGCGGCGGCGGCAGTGGCGGCGCGTTGGGGCGGCGCGCGGGAGAGGCGCGGGCTGGCGCGCAGGACGAAGGTAGAGCGCGCCGTCGGCCGCCGGGGCTCGGCAGTCAGGGGTCTGGAACGCGCCCCGGGGCGGCGGCGGCGGCGGCGGCGACCGCGGGACCTCCGCGCGGGTGCCTGGCCAGTCTCCGGCATCGCCCGAGCGGTCTCCCTCGAGCGCCGCTTTTGTCGGCGCGGAGGGAGGGCTAGGGGACAGCAGCTTTCTGAGGGTCGTGAGGTGCGGGGCGGTCCACGCGGTCCCACGAGTGAACTGTGGATCCCGGCGAGGGCAGGCGGGCGGGCGGGAGGGCCGGGGTCGGGGGTGGGGGCTTCTGTCCCGGAGCCTGGTCCCGCCTGGCCGGGGCTGGGGGCGTTCCTGGGGCCGATGGGGCCGGCGGCGCTGAGCATCAAGTCTTCTTTGTGTGGCTGGGAGGCGGGAGCGCCCGGGGAGGACGGGACTTACACACAAGTTGGTGGGACCGAGTCGAGAGTCTTGCACTCAGACAAAGGACAGACTGTGTCTCGGGAGGGGAGGGGAGGACGCGACACTCGGGGCTCCCGCCGCGCGGGTGGGGGCGTGGGGAGGCGCGACGCGAGCGCGAGTGGGCAGGGCTCGTCCTGGCCTGGCCCTGCTCGGGGGGCGACCAGCTAACGCCCGGCCGGCCTTGCCGCGGCGGGACTGCGAGCACAATGTGGGAACTCCCTTAGCCCTGAGGCTGACATTTCCCCAAGAGCCGGGAGTGTCCCACAGCCTCGGGCTGCCAGTGTCCTCAACTGGCTTTGTGCTAAGTTGGATGGAAGAGTCCAGCTGTGTTTCCTTCTCTCACTTCATTGTACAGCCACCCCCAACCCCCTTGCACACACCAGATCCTATGCTGCAGGGCTACTTTTTGAAAATGGGAGAAATTGAGAAAGCACGGGCTTTCAGAAAACTTGGTGGATGTCTTGTGAGTTCTACTTTCTAAAGGATCAAAATCTGGAAAAAAAAATCTGTTTTGGCCAACTTGTGTGCTTCTGAGAATAGCGACAGGTGCTAACGAAATCGGCTGTCATTTACTCAGTGATTATTTTTCAAATCTCTAGGGGTTGGTTGTGAAGAGATGATAGAACTAGATGATCGAAATAAAATACCCACGAGAAATATGGGTTGACGCTGTAGAATTGACAATTTCTTTTTAGTGGGTCATGTTTCCCGTGAACAATAGCGTTGGTGAGTCAGAAAAGACGTTTGTTGCTTAAGAAATTCGAGTGTATTCTGGTCACAATTCAAAGAAACTTCCTTTGTTTATTAACTGGATTTGTAGAATCTAAATTTATCTGAAGTAAAAATTTGTCTTTGATATTTAAAATACCGTACAGCAACGCTACAACGCCGTTTCAGTTTCAGGAAAGTCGTTATCAGTTTAATTTTATGGGTTTTTAATGACACACAAAACATTTGAAAAATACTGATGCTGTCACAGTTGAGTGTAGTTTATATTTTTGGCCATTTTAAAATTTATTTTCTGTTACTTTTCATTAATGAATATTAGCAGTGAATTGATATTTAGAAATAAAAGTCTCATAATTTTACTTACAAGGATGTGGAAATATTTAGGTTATATTTAATTTCCTGTTCTTGTTCTCTCAAGTTGGAAACGGATTGGATTTTGTTCTTAAACGAAAAGAATCGCTTTTTCTCTTTGGAGAGGTGTATTAGGGAATGAAACACTTAAGGAAATGCATCCTAAATTCTAATTTTGATGGGTCTTGAATATATTTCTTAAAAAAAACCAAAACAATAGAAAAGGACAGACTAAGTACATCTGCTAATTTACAGTTTCATATGAGAGGAGACAAAGAAATGCAGTGTCAAATTTCCGTTGTTTCTGATTTGCTGGAACATCTTGGAATAGACATTCCAGGTGCTGCTTTAAATGTTGAGATTGTAACATAAGGTTTCTATTTACATTAAAATCCTATTGATAGCCTCATTTATTATGAGGTGAGCTAGTTGTATAGAATTTTGGTAGAAAATTGGTTTAGAATTTAAAAATTCAGTTTTGCCTGAATATGTGGCTTTTTTTTCCTGTAGTTGACATTTGCTGTTTTGTACTTGCCACATATATTTCCTAAAATCTCTTTGAAGGATTGGTTTGAGATTTTGCCTTATATTTTGGTAGAAATGAGAAATGTTTAGGTAGCCTAAATAGGAATAGAACAAGCCACTTGTTGACTTGTATAGTTAGAAGTGTTCTTTTGGTACTGATTTTCTTTTGCATGGATACATGAGATTATCTTTGTGTTGGCTATGTAAAGGTTTTAATCAGATTTCCCAATTACACCAAAATTCGTTTGCCTTAGGATGTCCTTTGAGGTCCTATGCTCAAGAAGTTTAAATTTATTTCATTATTAGCCTTTAAATAATGATGAAGAAAGTTGATTTGCTTTAAAAAAAAAACAACAAAGGAAAATTTCTCTGCTGATACAATGATTTATGGGCTAATTAGAAATGTTTTATAGATTAGCTTTGAAGTCTATGTCAGTGTAGATGGTGAATTTTTCTGTAAATTCTATAGTAGCTATAGGTTGGTAAAATCCTTACGGTGGAGCATGGGTAGAAAGGAACAATGCATTAAATTCAGAGAAAGGTCCATCAGATTATGTGCTTTATTTTAGAGATGCTGTCCCAAAATTCTCAGACACTCACAGAGTTTTGTTCATGCTTTTATTATATAGCATGTTCAAATTGTTCCCTTGTTCATGCTTCACACTGTATAAATGCTCTGGGACAGGGATTCTGTCCTATTTTTTGGTGGTATGCCTAACACCTAGGTTGGTAGTTTCCAGAGAATAGAGATCTTAATAACCAAGTGATTTAAGGAAATTGGAAAGATATAGTGAAATAAATTGACAGAGAAATTTGGAAAACAGTGAGATATAAATAAAACTGCTTGCTCTGAAACCCAAGTTTGATTCCAGGAACCCACAGTGGAAGAGAGAACTGACTCCCAAAAGCTATCTTTTGTTCATGCATGGGTTCGCATATTCTTTCTCAATAATAAAGAAATTGGCAAAGCAGACAGGCTAGGTCTTCCTCCCTCACTTGCTATGTAGCTCAGATTAGTCTTGAATTTACTGTGTAGCCCAGACAGGCCTTAAATTTGAGGCAGTCCTATCTCACTTGGCTTTTGAGTGCTAGGTTAGACCACTATGCCTTACTTTCTTTTTTTGAGACCAGGTCTTGATTCGTAGCTCTGGCTGACCTGGATTTGAGGTCCTCCTGTTTAGCCTCTTGAGTGCTAGGTTTATAAATGTGTACCACCAGGTTCTGCTTTTCCTTTTTTCTTTTTTGAAGTAGATCTTGCTGTGTTGTTCAGAACTGCCTCACTAATTAGTTTTTCATGATATTCGTATCTTAGGCTATCCTAAGTAGATAACCTTATCCTGAGTAGATAAGATGATAGGCCACTGTGTTTGGCTTGAAGGTTGTATGTCCTTTAACTGAAGGATAACTTGTTGGAATTGATGAGTTCTTTACTGTAATAAGTTCAGGTAGGTTTTGAAGCTAAAATTGAAGGAAGCAGTGACTAATTATAAGTCACTTATTGGCTTGTTCTTCATCATTCTTCTATGGTCCTGTACACTGCTGTGCAGCTCTGTAACCTGCACAGCATTCTTTCTTACTGGCAAAAAGTCATTCATTCTTACTGGCGAAAGTAGAGACAAATCTAATAGTATCACAAAAGTTATAGAAGTTAGAGCTGATACATTTTTTCTATTACAATTTTTTTTTTAATTAGGCTGTCAAGATAGCTCAGTGGGCAAAAGTGCTTGCCACCAAGGCTGATGACCTGAGTTTGATTCGCCCTGAACCTTCATGGTGGAGAGAGCTGTTTGACTCTTGTAAGTTGTCCTTTGATTTCCAGACCACCTCCCCCAGCCACTCCCCCACCTACCCCTTCACGACACCCCATACAGTAAAAGCTTAAAAAAATATTTGCGTGTGTGTGTGTGTGTGTGTGTGTGTGTGTGTGTGTGTGTGTACAGGAAGCCAGAATTGGGTCTCTAATCCCTTGGAATTGGAGTTACAGGGATTTCCAAGATACTTGACTGTTATCTCGTATTGATCAGAATGCAGGTTCTCATGATTGCATAGCAAGCACTCATAACTGATAAGCCATCTCTTCAGCCCATGAAGCTGATACATTTCTAAAATGGTCACATAGTTTTATATTTTGTGGATATACCTCTGTGACACAAAAGTATAGCAAAAATGGAGTGAGATAAGGAATTTCTGCACAGTGAACTAGAGCACTGTATAATGAAGTTTTGGTCAGTGATGCCATGCATATGAGCATACTACTATAAGGTTATTGCTTAATGACATTGTTGTATACGTGCACTCCAGGTGTAATGCAATCCTGTTAGTAAGCAGTTCATGACTATGATATTAAAGTACCTATTTGGTATATATTTTATAAAATTGTGGTGACATGTTACTTCATTTTTAATTCATTTATCAGCAGATGAAAAAAACAAAATGAGGTGAAAGCATATGTATAGTAAGATATTTCTGATATAAAAGGAGTGAAATTCTGATACATGCTATATAACTTGCATGGACTTTTAGGACCTTGTGCTAAGCGACATAAACCAGAAACAGCTTTATCTATTTTTAAGATTGTTTATTTTTACTTTAATATGTTTGAGTCTTTGCTTGTATGTGTATATTTGTACAATGTTTCTGTCTGGAACCTGTGGAAGCCGGAAGACCTTCCTCAGATTCCCTGGAACTGGAGTTACAGCTGTTTTTTGTGAGCTGCCATGAGGGTACTGAGAATGGAACTTAGACCCTCTGGAGGAGCAGTAAGCTCTCCTAACTGCTAGGCCATCTTTCCAACTCATATTTTTTATTGATTTTTTTCTTAATTTTTAAGCATAAAAATATAATCACATCATTTTTCCTTTATTCCCTCTAGTTTCTCCCATGTACTCCTCCATGTTTACGGTCACTTCCTTTGTTATTGTTGGTATGTATTTATCTAAATATATAAATAAACCCGTTCAGCCCATTTAGTGGTACTTGTATGCTCATGGCTTCAGGGCTGATCACTTGTTAGTAGACACCCATTTAGGGTGCTATTTCTCCCACTCTCCGCAGTCTTTAATTGCCTGTAGTTCTTTGTTTAGGGGTGGGCCCCATAAGCTTTTTCTCTTCCACGTTAGTGTGTTTACTGGTGTTGCACTTCTTCGGGTCTTGTTTAGGCAGTTGTACTGTTGAGTTATCACAGGTGAAGAAGCGTCCTTGTCACTTCTAGGAGACAGAATCTCATAGCAGATTTCTTCATCTTTTGGGTCTTAAATTTTTTTTCTACCCCCTCTTTTGATATGTTCCCTGAACCTTAGGTGTAGAAGTTGTATTGTAGATGTATTGATTGGGGCTGAGCACCACATGATCTCTTACTTGTTCTCTGCACTTTGACCTGGTGTGGTTTTCTAAAATGTTCTCCATCTGTTGCAAAGAATAATTTCCTTAATGACTGGTGGGAGCTACACTTATCCTGCTTGGCTCTGTTGCAATATGTTATAGGGCCTAGGTGGGCTGCAAGGTTGAATGCATGTCTGGATGTGTTTTATTTATGTTTTAGGTAGATTGACACTATAAACCTTGCTGGCTTGAAATTTGCTATATCAACCAGGCTGGTCTCAAACTTTGGGTAATCTTAATTCTTCTGCCTCCTTTTTATTGCATATTGAGCTTGATTAGAGTTGATCGCATGGGCATGGATATGGGTACTGAGCTTGGACAACTTAACCTGTATTTACACAACTGAAGAAGAATGATTTCTTTCTTTAGCAGCCATTAGTTGCCAATTGCTCCTCAGCTAGTGATCGAGCCTCCTGACTTCTGTGTCTTTCTTTTCTTTTCTTTTTGTTTGTTCGTACATTTATTTTTTTGAAACAAGGTTTCTCTGTATGGCTCTAGCTACCCTAGAGCTAACTCTTTGACCAGACTGACCTTGAACACAGAGATCTGCCTGCATCTGCTTCTGCTTTTGGAGTGCTGGGATTAAAGACCTGTACCACCATGTCCGACCTGTTTTCATTTTTTTGAAACAGGGTCTCATGTAGCTCAGGCTAGTTAGCCTTGAACTCCTGGGGTTTTTTTTGCCTCTTCTCCCAAGTGCTGAGATTATTAGAGTTATATCCCAACATGCCCAGCTACTTTTTGACAAAGGCTGGAGAGAGGAGCTTGGTAATAGTAGAGAAAGGAGAATTTGGGCATTTGGATGTTGAGTTTTGGTTTTAAAGTTCTGATTTCTTCCCACTTCTTGTTTGTTTAGGATAGCATAGGGAATCCAACCTAATACTTTTCTGTTTCCTACTACTGTGCTACACTCTCAGCCTACAGATTGTTTTATGTAAGGTCTACAAATTAGGAATATTAATATATATTTTTAAGAGTAGTAAAAAACTGCTACTTCAAGAAAAAAATTATGTATCCTCAGCCAACCCTAAAAGACTTACTATGTAGCTATTTTCAGGAAACTTGTTGCTCTCGTCAGCACTTGCTACCTTTGTAAAGAGGAGGGGCACTATTGCAGCTTATAAATGTGGCTCATCAACTTTGCCCTCTGTCTGTCTGTCTGTCTGATGTTCTCCAGATGAAGCAGTTATCCTCATCTCTCCTTTGTCTTTACTTTTAAAAGAAACTCTGTGTGTGCTGTGTTTCTTTCATGGTGTGTGCGTGGAGGTCAAAGAACTTGTAGAGTCAGTACTTTCCTTTCTGTAGGCTTTGGTAATTGAACTCAGGCTGCCAGGCGTGTGCAGCAGGAGCCTTACTGGCTGAGCCATCTTGGCACCCTGCCTCCCAGGTGTATTTAGAACATTTGTAGGATAACTTTCTATAAAGAGAGTCTCCTTTTTAAGGTGATGCACATTCCAAGCCTTTAGTACTGTCACATTGCTTTCTAGAAAAGCATCCAGTTTTCAGTTGACAGTCTCACTTTACTGATCTGTGGTTTATATACCATGCACAGGTTTGAAAGGTGCAGCTTGAGGAGTTTGGCAAATGTCTACACCTGCAGTACCACCTCATTCACAGTGCAATACCGCCATCACCGATCTCATCATTACCTCTCAATTACTGATCAGATTTCTCCTGATCAGGAATTTACATGAATAGAAGAGAAAAGAAGTGTTCTTTTGTGATTGGCTTCTTTCATTCATCATGCTTTTTGATGTATATCTATGTGGTAACTTATACTAGTTATTTCAAAGTAGCATTCCTTTATATGAATATTCTAGGTTTCTTTTTTCTTTTTCCTTCACTTGTCTGTTGATGGATAAATGGAACTGCTTTTAGTTTTTGGTTATTAAGAAAGCAGTTACTGTTTGTGTGGATCTTTTATACCTACATTTTGGGTTTTTTTTGAATAGCTGCCTCCAAGTTGAATTGCTCTGTCATATAGTAAATATTCATTTCACTTCATAAGAGATTGCCAAACTTTCTCAAAGTGATTGTGCCATTTATGTTGACACTTTCAGTTCCAGTGGACGCTGTGGTTTTCCCAATCCACACTGACTTTGGTATTGGTAGGCTTTAAATGATGGTTATCTTAGGGGTGGGTTAGAGATATGCCTCAGCAGCTAAGAGCTAAGCTCTCTTAAGTCCAGTCCCAGCAGAGCCAGTGCCCTCTCTGGTCTCTGTAGGCATTTCACACACATAGCACATATATGTATATATAACATGCAGTTTTTCTGAGGTGTAACATCTTACTCTATGGCATAGGCTGGCCTAGAAATACTATGTAGCCCAGGTGACCTTAAATTTCATCCTCCTTAAGTGTTTGATTTTGGTATGCTATTTTCATTCTATAAAATAACAGTCTGTTCTTTTGTAACACCTAGTTTTGTTCCACAAGATTTTTCAGTTCTCTTTAAGATGTATCACCCGCCCTTCTCCTTGTGTAATGGAGCTACTACATCTGTAGGTGGTTATACTGTTGTTGAGCTTAATTTTGCCATGACTACAATTTAAGAAATTTGTAAAGCTTAGATTTGGTGTAATAGGCAAAATAACCATTGATTATCTCCATTAGTCAGTCAATCAGTATGTCTTATTACTTGTTTATAGGAAATATAGTTTCTATGAGATACCTAAGGAATAAAAAGATTGCAATGAGATAATAATAGCTCTCTTTCTGGAATATCTAACCATTTTAACATGTCAAGATTCTGTTTAGCCTGTGGTCCAAAACACCTCTTTCCCTATTCTAATTGAATTAGATAGAAGGCTCTTCTTTAGAGACATTTATTGCTCAGTTTTTCTCATTTCTAGTCCCCTCACTTTACCCTCTTCTAAAAAGTTTTATCTTTATGTTAGAGCTTGGAAAGGGGCTCTGTATATGGGAAGACAGGTTCATATTGACAGAGACCAAAAATCCTTATTTTATTTTTATTTTAAAAATTATTTAATGTATGACCAACATTTTTAAAAAGTTGAGACACATGGTGATTTACTGAAAATATCTAGGCCTGTGCTTTCCTGTGGGTCACTGCCCTCTATGCTTAAACCCAGAGCAATAATCACTAGGTAACACACCCAGGAGGCCCAGAGGCTCCTAAACTCCCAAATTCTCCAGAAATAACTATCTCTCACTATTGCACTGGCAAGACTCCGGCCCATAAGAAGTTAATCTGCCTTTATTGAGGGCCAGCCTGTACTGGGTTTGTTGGACTAGCCATGTCCATCTGCCCCGGTGGAGGCTCAGACAATCATTGCCAGCTGCCGGCATACTGATGACCAGTTTGGCCTGCTCAGGGGAGGGTATGGTGGTGGCTCTGGCTTTTGCTGCTGGCTGGCAAAGCTCTTAGGGCCCAGGAACCAACTTTACTTCTTGTTATTGCCTGTTACCTTTTTGGGTGTGTTGAAGAAGAGGATCTGGGTGGATCAACAAAACAGATCAAATCATTAAATAGTGCCCTTTCTCCTGAAGTCTGTAACAGGGTTTCAGCAAGTGAGTTTTACATGACCGTTTTCTTGTTTTGTTTTTTTTGTTTTGTTTTGTTTTTTGTTTGTTTGTTTGTTTTTGTTTTTCGAGACAGGGTTAGCCCTGGCTGTCCTGGAACTCACTCTGTAGATCAGGCTGGCCTCGAATTCAGAAATCCACCTGCCTCTGCCTCCCAAGTGCTGGGATTAAAGGCGTGTGCCACCACTGCCCAGCACATGGCCATTTTCTATCACATAGTGAATTATGCTAACTTAATTTATTGGTTATTATAAGAATTTCCTTTAAGTATTTACTAGACTGTTGATTAAAGCCAAAAAGTTTTAGAAACTAGTGATTGAAAAAAATGGGAGCACGGGCAAGGAAACAAACTGACAATTCTGTAAATTTACCTAGTGACCAAGTGCATTCATAGAAACCAAACCAAATCCTCAGCTAGATAAAAAGTATCAACAAGACAAAACATTTTATCTGTTTTAGTGCTTTTTTTTTTTTTTTTTTTTAAATCACAAAGGCTGAGAAGGACTGGAAATAAAACAAACAAAAAAACTAAGTGAAATAGTTGATGTCCTTTAAGGAGTGGGAAAGCTTCCATCAACCATCACTGAAGTCTTCCTTCTGGTGTGTGATGCCGTAGTCTATAGTGAAGCCCAAGTGTGTGATGCCGT
>JADRCD010221607.1:0-12715 GCA_019843815.1 Montemys delectorum | reverse complement strand
TCTCTCTCTCTCTCTCTCTCTCTCTCTCTCTCTCTCTCTCTCTCTCTTTCTCTCTCTCTCTTTCTCTCTTGGTTTTACGAGACAGGGTTTCTCTGTGTAGCTCTGGCTGTCCTGGAACTCACTCTGTAGACCAGGCTGGCCTCGAACTCAGAAATCCACCTGCTTCTGCCTCCCAAGTGCTGGGATTAAAGGCGTGTGCCACCACTGCCCAGCTGATATATTTCTTAAGCTAATGAGAAAACCCAAAAAAGGATGGAAAGCACACATTCACATAAAAAAAAAAATGGATGTGGATGTTCCTAGCAGCCTTGCTCACCTTAGCAAAAACGTGGGCAGAACATATATAATTAGCCATCTATGGATGCACGGAAAAGTGCCAGGTCTCCTTGCAACAGTACCCGTCATTCACTATTGAAGGGATAAACTCTATCTGAGTTCTGGATGAGTGAGCTTCGGATCCCCCACGGCTGCCAGAAGCCGGCTAGACACTCGCACTGGAACTGGCTACCCAGCAGACGTGTGGTTTCTTTGGGATGATGAGAGTGTTTTAAATTGATAGGATGCTGCGCTGTATGCTGGGATATGCAGCTGGGAAATGCTGCTAACAAGCTGCATTTCACAAGGCTGCGATATGGCTCGGCACGTAAAAGTGCCGATGGCCAAGTCAGACTGCCTGGATTCCACAGGGTGGAAGAGAGCTGATTTCCTGCAGTTGTTCCCTGACCTCCAGACCCAAGCCGTCACACACGCGCACACACACACACTCAAAAAGATAAAAAGAAATGCTTTCATTAAGTAATACTGACAAAAAGTTATACTTTTTGAGAAAAGTATAACAAAAGTTATACTTTTTTTGAGAAAAATTTAAATGATGTGTTTGGGGCTTGGGTTCTGGCTCTTGGCAGAGGTCTTGCCTAGCATATACAAGGCCCTGGGTTTAACCCCAGCACTTCTAAAAACTGGCTGTGGTACTGGTCTGGAATTCCAGCACTTGGGAGGTAGAGGTAGGAAGATCAGAAGTTCAAGGTCAGCCTGAACTACATAGTAAGATTGCCTTGAAAAACAATAAATACGCGTGTGCACACAGACACAGACACACACACACACAAACATAGATTGGATACACAGATACACACAGACAAACACACAATGATAAGAAGCAACACATCATAACTCAGTACAATCCACAACCCAGAAGTCTGAGGGGCTAACACACATGGTTTTTTTTCCCCTCTAGGAAGTCTGGTGTTGGGCTAGGACTGAGGTGCAGAACCACTCCAGAAAATGTGACCTAATTCTGCCCTTGAGAACTGGCCCGGCGGCCCAGAACTTCCTACTCTTCCAGCGGCCCGAAGAAACAGACTTTTAAAGTTCTCCTGCTCCAGGCTGAAAGCATCCTGGGCAGTGGGACCCAGCTGCTCCCAGACGCCTCCTGGCTCCTGGTGCCTCTCTCCCTGCGACCCTGGCCCCCGCTCCACCTCCCCCACCCGCCCTTCTGCTCACTCCCAATTGCAGGCCATGGCTCCCGGTCTGGTCCCTCTCACCGCCATGAGGCCTGCACTTGCAAGGCTGAAGTCCAAAGTTCAGTCCCTTCGCTAAGCGCACGGATAAATATGAACCTTGGAGAATTTCCCCAGCTCCAATGTAAACAGAGCAGGCAGGGGCCCTGATTCACTGGCCGCTGGGGCCAGGGTTGGGGGCTGGGGGTGCCCACGGGACTTGACTAGTGGGATTTGGGGGGGCAGTGGGTGCAGGGAGCCCGGCTCGTTGACTGCCAGCTTGCCGGCAGGTAGACACCGGCCGTGGGTGGGGGAGGCGGCTAGCTCAGTGGCCTTGAGCCGCGTGGCCTGGTGGCAGGGGAGCCATGGTTTCTAAACTGAGCCAGCTGCAGACGGAGCTCCTGGCTGCTCTGCTCGAGTCCGGCCTGAGCAAAGAGGCTCTGATCCAGGCCTTGGGAGAGCCAGGGCCCTACCTGATGGTTGGAGATGGTCCCCTGGACAAGGGGGAGTCCTGCGGTGGGAGTCGAGGGGACCTGACCGAGCTGCCCAATGGCCTGGGGGAGACCCGTGGCTCCGAAGATGATACGGATGACGATGGGGAAGACTTCGCGCCACCCATTCTGAAAGAGCTGGAGAACCTCAGCCCAGAGGAGGCAGCCCACCAGAAAGCTGTGGTGGAGTCACTTCTTCAGTAAGGACCCCACCCCGTCCCCAGCATCCAGGAAGGAACTCATAGGGCCCATTCTATGCTCCTGGCAAGCTCCACTTTCGGTCTAGAGGCCTTGGGAGCTGTGGTCTTCAGGCTGGTGGTCAAGGCGTTCTTGCCGATCCTACCCATCTGTTTGGGCCTACATACCCTGTATCCGTGGGCCGCCTGTTTGCAGCCGGGTCCTTAAGAAATAGGGACAGATCTGAGGTCACTTGAACTGGAGGACAAAGGAAGCAAGCCCCAAGAAAATGTTTGGAGAACCAGTGGGGGGTAGAACTTCCCCAGTGTGGTCGTTTGTGCTCCCACAAATTCCACCTTCTTGGCTAGGGAGTCAGATCCCAGGTTTGGGGATCCAAAAGCCCCTGAGCTGGCTGGGCTGATGTTGGGGTCTTAGGGGATTCCCTGATCCGCCAGGGCCTTAAGCATCTGGCTGGTTGAAGTTCGAGTTTCTTACCTGAGGCAGATGAAGCTGAGGGGTTTCCCTGCATGGCCAGGTGCTGCTCACCCCTGACCCCAACCTGGTCACATAGCAGGGTTAGAGGCCTCCCCACAGCAGACCCCCCCATCTGTTGTCTGGCTTCCCATCTCCCGGAGTGCTGGGTGGGTCCCAATTTCAATGCCTCCCCTCTCCTCAGCAAAGCCATCCTGGTTACTAATTACCCATGCATGCTATTATTTCTTTTGTTTTATAAATTTATAAATAGCAAAAGGCTCTGATAAGGCCTGTGATCATTAACTTGTAGGGACGGTGGCTGGGGAAATGCCCATTTGGGGGTGGAGAGTGGGAACACTAAGGTGAGAAGGGTAACTTGGGGGCTGTGGGGAATACTACCAGCCCCAATTCCCAAAGCAGCCACCGCTTCCCTGAGATTATCGCCCGGCATGCTCTTTTCTGTAGGGGCTTCTGCGGGGCCTGAATCCCCATAATATAGAGATGAGCACCGCCAGGAGGAAGTGGTTAATAAACTAGCTTTACAGATAGGGAAACTGAGGCTTAGGTGGGGGAAGGAGCTGTGAAGGAGGGGCCTACGGGCTGGCTGAGGAGTTTGAGGATGGTCTCAAGAATACTCCGAAGGCAGCCTCTTTTCTGTCCAAGGTCCTGATCCTGACCTGGGTGGGGGAGGGCTGGTGGATCCCGGCATTTCTGGAAGTGTCAGGAAGCCTCCCAGGGCCTTGGGCAAGGGGCAGAGGAATAGTCAGGCCCCCTGACTTGGCAGAAAGTGGAGGGCAAAGGGCTGCCTCGCTGCAGGGGAGGGGCAAAGGGCCAAGTATTGCCAGAACCAAGGCACAAGAAACCTGGATAGGGTGGAGCTGGACCTGTCCTGTCCAGGGGCCCCAGGTGGGACTAGGGGCTTAGTATGAGGCTGAGGGGCCAGGGATGCCAAGGGTCTTCTTACCTGGCTAGATGGGACCTCTTGATCAGCAGCCCTCATGGTGGGGGCAGTGGGGGCTGGAGGGGAGCTTAGTCCAAGCAGCTGGAGCAGAGGTCAAAGTGCTCCCTGGGGGAGGGGGAACCAGCAGAATCCTGGAGGCAGAGGTAACAGGGGCAGTGAGGAGGATGAGATGGAAGAAGAGGGCTGGGGGAGCTGGGAGAGCAGAGGAGCCAGGAAAAGAGAGGGTCCCTGAGCAGCCGGGAGAAGGGGCAGGGGAGAGAGGCTGAGCTGGGAGGAGGCCGGAGTGCGTCCCTCCCAGGTTGCTTTTCTTTAATGCTAACAGCGAGCTATTTGCTTTCCATTTAAATTCGAGATGTTGCTATAAATTATCAACCAGCTCCTTGTTCCTGCGGAGTTTATAACTAACTACCCGGGTTACTTATTGTTCAGGTAACAAAGGGGACTTGAAAATGTCCCCAGGGACAAAAAGTGGGGCCTCTAGTTTCAGGACTGGGGGTGGGGGTTGGAGGGAACTCTGGGGAGAGGGCTGGAGGACCCCTGATGAGGGCCTGGCTAGTGGGGAAGTTGAGGCTGGAAGAGGCGGTGGGAAGGACCAACTCCTCATCGGAGTTGTTGATTCCAAGGTCTACCTTTGGGAGAGGGAGGTGGGTCTGGGGTCTCGGATCCCACCCCCACCCCATACACATCACATGTGGGGCCAAGGCAGACACCTCAGCTCTCCTCCCAGAGCTCCATCCTTTGTTTACCGTGTGACCTTGGGCAAGGTCCCTCCCCTGCCTCAGTGTCAGCAGGTAGACCAGAGTAAAGGCAAATTCTGTATCTTAGTTCTAGTTCTATGTCCTCCCCTCCCCCAGCTTCCCTACACTCCATCGCTCGCTCGCCCATTATCCCTTCTTTTGCACCCTGATGCTGACTTTGCAGGTTCTGGATGCGCACACACTCCGGTTTCCACCCAGCACCGTTGTCTGCCCCAGTCTTTCTGGTCGGGACCGTCTTCCCACTTCCTCCTTGGCTCTTTGCTCCCTGGCCTCCATCTCTGCACGAGGGCTGCACCTCAGCTCCTCTTTGCTGCTTCCCCCTGTCCCCTAATTGCCTCTTTACTTATCTGTCTCTGTGTTCATTCCTTGTCTCCTGATGTGAAAACATTTTCAGGGAAAAACTTTTGTCACTACGCGCTCCCCTCCCTCATCCACCCATGACAGACACCAGGCAAGAGTGAGTGAGAGATTAGACTTCTTGGGACCCTGAGTTGTATCCTGGATGCCCTTGCAGGACCTTCCTATCTGCTAACTGCTTAAACCCCAACCTTGCTGTTTCCTGATGCCCCCAGCCCCAGCCAAGCAGCCGCAGGGTTCTCCCAGCCAGGAACTCAGCAGCCAGGTAGCAGGCAGGATGCTTCAGCGGACAGTGGCCTGCCTTGGTTCCCATGCTAGCTTTGCAGCCAGTTAGCTGGGCACTGTCCCTGAGTTCTAGTTTCTTCTGCAGGATGGTGAAGGCAGCACCCACCCACAGGTCCAAGAGTGTGGCACACAGCTAAGCAGGACCGCATTTGCATGGTCCCATTTTACAGATGGGCAGAGGAAGGCTCAGTGAAGCAAAGGGACCTCCTTAAGCAGTAAAGCCAGACTTGGTGTGTGATGGCTTTATCTAAGTCTGCACAGGGCTATCGAGTTCCATGTTATTCCGGCATGTTCACCACCCACACCCCCAGACATTCTTACTGCTCAGCTTGATGGGAAATCCTTTTGAATGCCAGGCTTTGAAACTCATTGGGGCTTAAAGATGTACTAAATTCAGGTTTCCCTCAGGACAGTTTCTAAAACACACACACACACACACACACACACACACACACACGTATAAGTATACACATGCATGTACACACACACACAGGGACAATCATACATGTACACACGCACTGACACACAGGCACACACACACCCTCCAGACACACAGAGGCAGGCACCCACAAATAGACTTACACAGACACACATGTACACACACATGTGCACAGACACACAGGCAGGCATACATATACAGACAGACAGGCACAAGCAGAAGCGCGTGCACATACACACATAAACAAGCAACGCATACACGGCAGGGTCTCAAATGTGCCAGACTAGCCTTAGACTCAATGTATCAAGGATGACTTTGAACTCCCAACCCTCCTGCCCTTGCCGGTCAGGTGGGGAGTTTATAGACCTGTACCACCACATCTGATTTGTTTTGTGTTCTGATTCTTTGAAACAGGGTTTCTTTGTGTAACTCTGGCTGTCCTCTCTCTGACTGGCTGTCTCACTCTGTAGACCAGGCTGGGTTGAACTCAGAGATCCACCTGCCTCTGCCTCCCAAGTGCTGGGATTAAAGGCGTGCGCCTCTAAGCCTGGCTTAGGTCCAGTTTTATGTGATCCGGGGTTGAATCCAGGGCTTCATGCGTGCTTACCAGCTGAGCTATATCCCCAGCCTGAGAAATAGGAAATATCTTTAATCTTATTTTATAAATGAAGGACTTGGGGGACACAGATGTTAAGCACTTCAAAGAGTGGGTAACAGAGCTGGGATTTTTTTTTCTCAGATCTAAGCCCGAACTAAGAATTCAGCTAGTCTCTTAGGTCCATAGCTCTGGGTACCAGAGAACCAAAGGCCCAAAGCTGGAAACACCTGTTTGACTCCTGAGTTTGGCAGAGAAGTGGGGGGCATCTTCAGTCTTTCTGGGTTCTCCTGTGGGTCTGAGACACACAAGACCACAGCTTTGATGGCGGTGGCGGTGGTGGTGGTGATAATGATGATGATGATAATGATGATGATGATGATGATGATGATGATGATGATGATAATGATGGTGGTGGTGGTGGTGGTGGTGGTGGTAGTTCTGGCAATTTTATTTTTCATATACTTTTTAAGACCTCATGACCTGACAGCCTCAACTCTTGAAGTGATGATTATAGGCCTCTGCCACCATACGTGGCTCTGCCTGGCATTTTATAACCACTCTTTGTGGTTAAAAGAACTATTTAAAAAACAGATGTGATGGCACTCACCTCTATTCCCAGCACTGGAGAGGCAGAGGCTGGTAAGATGTGTAAGCTTTCTGGGCCAGCCGGGGTTACACAGTGAGAGCTCTCAAAGTTCCTGCGAGTTTGAACACTTCCGTCCAGACACTTAGTATTCTGTTTGTAGGTGTTTCCAGTGTTTGTGGAGGGTGGTTACTGTATCTGCTATTTTATTTGACCTAGACAGAGACAGTATGAACCAGAGACATCCAGGCAGAAAGTAAGAAAAGGCCTCCCCTGCTGGCTCTTGCTCCTGCACTGAGAGCTAAGCTCCCCTCCCCTCCAGAAGAGGGAGGGGAGCAGGGCGAGGGCTGCCCTTGCTAGCAAAGGGAGGGAGGCCACCAGATAAACTGTGTTTGCAGAAGCGCAGGTTGGACTTTGCCCCTACTTCCCTCCCAGCCCTGACTGGCACCCAGGGAAGTAGGGAAAAGGGGTGGGGCTCCAAGAGGCCCCCAAACATGGTCAGAGGAGGGGAGAAGCAGCTGAGGTCCCTAGGGATGAGAAATATTCTCAAGTCCCAGTAACATCGAAGTGGGGCAAGGTTTTTCACCTTTCCGAACCAGAGTTTTGTTGTAGGTGGAGCCAGTGTCCAAATCAAGCATACTTCCTGGGTTGATAGCGAGGTTCTGGCAGCTCCCAGTGACCCCTAGGAGTCATCCATCCTGCTTTATTTGCTGTGCCAGTTTAGATTACACGGTCCACCTTCTTTGTGCCGCTGCCCATCTGGTAGCTGCTGATAAAGAAGAAAATGTCAGAGAGTCTAAGCCAGTGGTTCTCAACCTTCCTAACACTGCGACCCTTTAATACAGTTCCTCATGCTGTGGTGACCTCCAACCATAAAATAATTTGGTTGCTACTTCATAATTGTAATGTTGCTACTGTTATGAATCATCACTGTAAATCTGTGTTTTCTGATGGTCTTAGGCCACCCCTGTGAAAGGTCGTTAGAACTTCACAAAGGAAGCCAGGCGGTGGTGGCGCCTGCCTTTGATCCCAGCACTTGGGAGGGAGAGGCAGGCGGATTTCTGAGTTCGAGGCCAGCCTGGTCTACAGAGTGAGTTCCAGGACAGCCAGGGCTACTCAGAGAAACCCTGGGGTCGCACAGGCTCTACATAAGTCCTAGCCTACCCATTTAATTTTGGAGACAGAATCCCACTGTGTAGCCCCAGATGGCCTGGAGCTTACTATATAGACCTGACTGGCCACCTGCCTGAGATTAAAGGTGGCAACAACAGGCTTGGACAAAGATTTATTTATTTACAGTTTGTAAGCATGTAAGCATGTCTGTGTGAGTGACTGCCACATATACATGGCTGCTGGTGGAGGCCTGAAGAGGGTGACAGATTCCTGTATTTACAGGTATTTTTGAGCGACAAGATATGGGGTTAGGATCCAAATTCTGGTCCTCATGATTGACCAGCAGGTGATTTCTTTATGTATTTATTTATTTATTTATGTTATGTATGTGAGTACACTGTTGCTGTCTGCAGACACACCAGAAGAGGGTGTTGGATCTCATTACAGATGGTTGTGAGCTACCATGTGGTTGCTGGGAATTGAACTCAGGACCTCTGGAAGAGCAGTCAGTGCTCTTAACCGCTGAGCCATCTCTCCAACCCTAGTAGTCGCTCTTAAACACTGGGCCATGCCCCTGGTTCTGGCTGGGTAGTAGTGGCTCACACCTTTAATCCCAGCACTCAGGGGGCAGAGACAAGCAGATTTCTGAGTTTGAGGCCAGCCTGGTCTACAGAGTGAGTTCCAGGACAGCCAGGGCTACACAGAGAAACCCTGTCTCAAAAAAAAAACAAAAAACAAAAAACAAAAAACAAAAAACAAAAAAAAGAGTTCACTATGTACCTCAGGCTAACCCTGAATGATGACTGAAGGCTAAGATCTCAAGGGCATGCTGTGCTCAACTAGAATGTCATCTGTTTTATGTAAGAGCTTGAACACTTGTAGTTTTCATATCTACTGAGGTCCTGAAAGCGGTCTCCCAAAGACGCTGAGGAGTTCCTGCGTCATATATAGTGTATTACATAATATTGTAATGTATCATATTAAAAACTTTTTTATATTTTGTATAATATAATATATATTATATACATTTTATATAATGTATAATATTTTAAATTTTAAAAAAGTTTCTCTCAAAAGACAAACAAAAAACCAACAACAAAAAAACTTTCTGACTGGTCTTCTGACATTTCATGGTTACATGAGTGTGGGGGAGTCTCTTTTTACACACATACCATACACACATCTCACACACACACACACACACACCACAAAAGAATTATTTCCTTTGAGACAAGCCTGTAGCTCAGGCTAGCCTTTGCATGTGGCTGATGCTGACCTTGAACCCCCAATCTCCCTTGCTTACACTGCCCACATGCTAGGATTACAGGTATAAACCACTAAGCCAAGAATGTCTGCTGTTCGTTTTTGCTTATTCAGTTGGAATATGGAGCTAGTTTGACTTAGAGATTTTCCCGCCTCAGTTTTCCTAATGCCAGAATCGTGAGTGTGTGCCACTAGGGCCGGCTTCTCTTTCCTCGATTCTAATGTCAAGCAAGCACCAAGCAGCACAGCCAAAGCCCCAGCAGGCCTTCTGTCCAGCTACACAGGGGGCTGCAAGGGCTGCAGGCACACCTTCAATGTCTTTGGGTCGAAACTTTTTGTTTGCCACAGCAAGCAAGGAAGCACCCCACTACTTTCTAAGGGTGCTGTTTGTCATGTGTGTAAAACCTCGAGTTTTAGAAGCAGATTGTGGAGACGAGGTGGGAGGGGGCACATGGGCTTTCCAGCCTCATGGATTGAGGTGTATTTACTGATATAGGCTTATTGGGGGGGGGGGCGGTGGGGGGGGGGGGGGGGGAGTTGCTACTTAAGATGGCTCTGCAGGCAAGAGTTTGAATTTGACCCTCAAGACCCACCCACATGGGGGATGGAGACATGTGACTGCTATAAGTTGTTCTCTGACTGTCCCATGTGCACTGTGGCACCCATATCTCTCTGTGTGTCTCTTGGTGTCTCTGTCTCTGCATCTCTGTTTCTCTCTCTGTGTGTCTCTCTGTGTCTCTGTCTCTCTCTGTTTCTCTGTCTCTGTCTATCTGTCTCTGTCTCTGTCTCTCTCAGAAGAGAGGTTGTTCATCATGCAGGCAGTCTGTAAACACACTCCCTCCTTTCCTTCAGGGAGACCAGCAGTGAGGAGAGGATGGAGCTATGAATCTTGGGTGGTTCCTCCCTGCTCCCAGAGTAGGATTCTGGCTCCCAGGCACCCATATCTGCAGCAAAGATGCCTCTGCACACCAAGCTCGAACCACATTGGCCAGGGACTGGACTTCAGCGCCTCCCTCCAGCCCAGCGTTGTGGGAGAGCAGACTGCCAAGGGCACACTGCAGATCTTTAGGGACTTTAACCGTGTGTGATTTCTACCTGGTGGCTGTACTTAGAGATGGCTGCTACGGGTGGAATTGGATCCTGCTGGGCTAGCCCTGTAGCACAGCCCTTGGGTAAGAGATACAAGCGACACATGTTCTCTTAGCTTCAGTGGCTCTGATGGCAAAGTGGGACAGTCCATATTTCATAGCCTTTCTTTTTCCTGGGGGTTTTCCCCATCTATGTATCCCATCCATCTGTCTGTCTGTCTCTCTGTCCTCTGCTGTCAACCTATTGACCCATTAATCCACCCATCCAGTTACCTATCCATCCATTCATACTGCTAGCTAATTATTTGTCTATTCCTCTACACGTTCAAGCTCCCATCCCTCCTCTTAGCGTCTACCCATCCATCTCAGTCAGAATTCTATTGCTGTGATGAAAAGCATGACCAAAAGCAATATGGGGAAGTGAGGTTCGTTTCATCTTATGGTTGTACTCCATCATGAAGGGAGGTCAGAGGAGGGGCTCAAGGCAGGAACCTGGAGGCAGAAATTGAAGCACAGGGCATGGGGGAACATAGTTTGCTCAGCCTTTTTCTTTTTCTTTCTTTTTCTTTTCTTTCTTTTTTTTTCGAGACAGGGTTTCTCTGTGTAGCCTTGGCTGTTCTGGAACTCGCTCTGTAGACCAGGCTGTCCTCGAACTCAGAAATCTGCCTGCCTCTGCCTCCCAAGCGCTAGGATTAAAGGCGTGCGCCACCACCGCCCAGGCTTCAGCCTACTTTTTTATATGCCCCAAGTCTGCTTGTCCAGGGGTGGCCCCGCCCACAGTGGTCTGGTCCCTCTGACATCAATCATTAGTTAAGAAAATGCCCCAAAGTTTTGCTTAAAGGCCAATCTTGTAAGAGATTTTCTCAATTCATGGTTACCCTCTCCTCAGATAACTCTAGCTTGTGTTAAGTTGACCAAAAATAGCAAACAAACAGCCAAAGAGGGCATCATCCACCCATCCACCCATCCATCTACCCATCCACCCACCCACCCATCCATCTACCCACCCATCCATCTACCCACCCATCCATCTGCCCATCATCCATATCCATCCATCCACCCATCCATCTATCCGTATACGTAAACATACACATAACATGCGCACACACATAACACTTCCAGTTTCAGTAGAGAGGAGGATCCCCGAGGGAGTCATACGCTGAGGGTCTTCCTTACTTGGCTGGCACAACTTCCAGTGGGAATCTGTACATGTATATGTGTGTACTACCTACAGAGGAGCACCCCAGCCTCCCCTTAGGTGTCAGGAAGGGTCACTGAGCAGACCCTGTGCTTGCTTCCCTCCAGGGAGGACCCATGGCGTGTGGCAAAGATGGTCAAGTCGTACCTGCAGCAGCACAACATCCCCCAGCGGGAGGTGGTGGACACCACAGGTCTCAACCAGTCCCACCTGTCGCAGCACCTCAACAAGGGCACCCCCATGAAGACGCAGAAGCGGGCCGCTCTGTACACCTGGTACGTCCGCAAGCAGCGAGAGGTGGCTCAGCGTAAGTAGCGCCCCAGCCTGTGTCCTCCTCCCTGGCAAGGGCTCATAGTGGGGCGGCCCACAGCTCTCCACAGCTCATTGGATGGCAGTGTCACCCCCTCCCTCATCTCGCAGACATGTGAGACTGAGAGGCGCCAGAAAGGCGTCCTCAGATCTGTTGTGCACTCTGCACAAGGTGCAGAGGGAAGGGAGTGGGATGGGCCCTGGGATCTACAAATATACACACTGGGGAGCTCCTTCCAGGAACTCACTGCTGGGTGGGAGAGAGATCACTATAGAATGAGACATGGATTATACGATCTAGACAACTAAACCAGGCAATACCTGTATTAACTGAGCACCTACCTACTGTGTGCTGGGCTCAGGGCTGAGTAAAACACTGAGCTGATGGTGAAAGGGAGAATAAGCCCTTCTACCCCAGGGAGGCAGAGGTTTCAGGAAGCTTCCATGGGGACCACGGCCATTATGTGTGCAGTGTCCTTACAGAGGTTTAAGGGAGGATGCTGCAGTCAGGAGGAACAGCACGAGAAAAGTCTCAGAGGCTGGCGTACAGTCAGACACTATTTTACTTAGAGAATGGTGAACTGCTGATTCCCCACCCCCAACCCCCATACTTGGGAGAGAACAAATGTGTTCGTTTACTTTTTGAGACAGGGTCTCCCTATGTAGCCCAGGCTGGCCTTAAACTTGCGATCTTGCTGACTCAGCCTCCCACGTACTGGGATGACAAGTTTTCTCAGCTACTCGTCTTGAGCTTCCTCTCCAGGGTTTCCAGCATTGGCGGTTACTGGGAGGTATCTTGGATTGTTTAACTAGCCACTTTCTGAGGGACTTTTAGGGTTTTCCCTGAACCGCTCTCATGACACTTTGTTGCAAAGAATATCTGCATAGAACAAGTTCCTAGAAGCCCTCACTGGTCTGCCTAGACTCTCTGCATGTGTTACTTTTCTATAGCACAGTCTTCCTGTGGGATTCCTAGTACTGAGAGTCTCTGACTCTTTTGCCCACTCTTGAGACCCTTTTCCTCCTACTGGGCTGCCTCAGCCAGCCTTAATGAGGGGAGGTTCCTAGTCTTACTGCAACTTGTTATGCTGAGTTGGGCTGATGTCCCTCGAGGAACAGAGG
>JADRCD010221605.1:0-26846 GCA_019843815.1 Montemys delectorum | reverse complement strand
TGTCTGTCTGTCTATCTATCTATCTATCTATCTATCTATCTATCTATCTATCTATCTATCTATCTATCTATTATCTCTCCGTCTATTTGTCTATTAGATATGGTCTGTCACTGAACATAGAGCTCATCAATTTGGCTATGCTGGCTGGCCAATAAGCTTCAGGGATCCAGCTGCCCCACCCCTCCTCAACTCCATACCTCAAGCTGGGATTACCGTTGTTTGCAGCTGTGCCTGGCATTTACATGGGTGTTGGGGATAAAAACTCAATTCCTCATGCTTGTGCGTCAGGCATGTTAGCAAGTGAATCATATTCTTAGCACAACTTCCCACCCCTTTTTTCTTCCTGGCAGGGTCTCGGACTGTAGATCAGGCCAACTCTAGATCCTCTTCCTGTCCTGGCCTCCAAAGTATTAGATTCTGTGCATGTGCTGCCTTGCTGGGCTGACAATCATTGATCTTTTTTAAAATAGCATTGTATTTCGCAAATTGAAATAATGCTACCTCCTATCATCAGAAGCATTAAGGGATTTCTCAGAGGGAAGCTGTGACACTGCTGTCCTTGCTCAGCATGTGTACACTAGTCTTGGATATTTATGTTGTCACTTCATTGGGCTATATGCCGTGCTGCCATCGCATGTGTTGGCTTTGATATTTTGCTTTTCCCTAATGCTTGCTGTACTTCTGTACTGAGAGAAGTCATTGCCCAGTAATGCCCTTGTCAGAGAAATTTCTTGCAGCGAGTGACAATTAACACAGAACTCCCAAGTGGCTCAAGTGCAGAGAGTAAGTGACTGTTGAGTGCTTAGCACAAAACATGGACTTCTGTGTTTTCCCCTTCAAGGCCAAGGGAACTGTTTGGGAAAAGGGATGGATTCTAGATTATTTTCTGCCGCTGTGATGAAACACTCACTGGTAGCAACTTAGTGGGAAGGATTTATTTGGTTTATACTTCCAGGTCATGGTCTGTTGCTGAGAGAAGTCAGGTCAGCTCAACCAAATGAACTTGAAGGCAGCCCTGCTTGCTGTTCCATGACTTGTTACCTCTGACCAAGGGACTCCCTTACAGCCAAGGAAGTATAGTAGGAACTACAAGGGATACTGCTTGCTAGCTGGCTACTAGGATAAGGTAGAAAGAATATAATAGTCAAAGAACAGGAGGCGTGCTGTGAAATATTGTCTTCTGTATATGACATGGCAATTGCAATCAGGGACTATAGCTACCTGCACAAGATTTGCATTAAGTAAAGGACATAAAAGTAAGGTATTAATTAGGTGGGAAGAAGAAGGGCATCATCAGGTCATTGGCAGTGTGGAGCAAAGTGAGAGAGGGGAATGAGTAATGAAATAGGATCCACAATACATTGTGTATATGTAAGAAATTTTAAAAAATACCTTCAAAATCAAACTAAGTTAAAAGAAAAAGAAAAAAAGTGACTGCTCGTGTAGAAAGACATGATGTGGAAATGTGGTTCATTCATTACTAGACCACTAACCATAGCTAGCCCCTTGATATTCAAGACAGTAACCAGAAATAGCTGAAGAACTGTCGTCTGATGTTTTCTGGAAAGATAAAAGAAGTATTAGTGTTAACTTTGGTCAATTGGCAGTTAGCCCCTTTTCTCTCTGTCCTTGTATCTTTAACACTGTCTGTATCTCTCATGTACCTCTATCTGCCTGCCTGCCTGCCTGCCTGCCTGCCTGCCTGCCTGCCTGCCTGCCTGCCTGCCTGTCAATCCATGCATCTATCCATCTGTCTGCCATA
This sequence comes from Montemys delectorum, assembly GCA_019843815.1. NCBI lineage: Eukaryota > Metazoa > Chordata > Mammalia > Rodentia > Muridae > Montemys > Montemys delectorum. The sequence continues at coordinate 25,084 of JADRCD010221605.1, read as the reverse complement.
TCCATCCATCTATCTATCTATCTATCTATCTATCCACCCACCCACCCATCATCCATCCATCTATCTATCTATCTATCTATCTATCTATCTATCTATCTATCTATCTATCTCCTATCTAGCTCATCACATCTCTCTATCTATAAATAATTTTCCTACAAATTAGTCTGGTAATCAGTTACTTTGAATATAAAAGTGATTCCAACTGGATTTTTTTTTGAATAAAATTTCCTAGGCTTTAGGAGATAGCTTGTGTAATATTAGCTTAGTGAATACAAAGAAAAAACTCTAGAAATCTATTTATCAAATCACTAGCAACAATGAAATTTTGGAAGTACTTTAAATTTCTTTATCTTGGTTTTCTAAATTCTTTACAATGAACAAGAACGTTTTTCAAAGGCAGAAAAACGCTGCACACATAGAAATGAACTGTATATGTTAAAAGTAATATCTAAATGGTGCACTGGCTTGTGTAGGAGAAGCTTGGACATTCACAGGATTGTGCAAACAGAGGCCTTAGAAGTTTTTGGGCAGACAGCCTTGGCCTCCTCACTATGTAGGAACACCTATCCTTTTGGACTCTGAAATTACCTTTATCCTGACTCACTGAAGGAGCATATTCAATCCTCGCTAATGTTTCCCGAGTACTCAGGTGTGATAATCTTGTGAATTTGGAAAGCGCCTCGGATTCTTCAATGCGAGAAATATTTTTCTGTAGTACCTTAATCAAGGTATTTTTGCCAATGGCTTTTTATTTTGTGAATACATGAAAGTCCATAAAAATAAGTTGTAGCAGGTAATTTCAGTGAATACAAAATGAAAAACATAAATGATAAAGCATTTCGTTAGCTTAGTTAACATGTCTCCTTTTTTGGTAACAGAAAGTAACCATGTGCTTTACAACTAAATTATCAGAATTAGTGGGATGCATTGGTAACAGTAGTGTGGAAGCGACTAAAATAGTGGGGACATAAAGAAGTCAGTCTTGCTGTGCGCTTAGGAAACTGGAGGGCCCATCTTCCCTCACATACATCCTCTCTTGTTGATAGTCCTACATCTGCTTGATATTAGCCTCATACAGTTATACTTTTTTTTTTTTTTTTTTTTTTGGTTTTTCGAGACAGGGTTTCTCTGTGTAGCCCTGGCTGTCCTGGAATTCACTCTGTAGACCAGGCTGGCCTCGAACTCAGAAATCCACCTGCCTCTGCCTCCCAAGTGCTGGGATTAAAGGCGTGCGCCACCACCACCCGGCAGCCTCATACATATCATACCATGAACTTAGCAATAACTTTGCTGAAATGAAACAAATAGAAGAGTTACTATTTTTCTCTGAGAGTTATGTATCCTTTAGTTAACAGTTTCACAAAGCACACACTTTTATGTATCTAAGGTCCAGATGTTATCTTGGGTCTATGTGGACCTCTCTATAGCATAAAACTGTAAATCTATTTTACAATTGGCTTCTCTTCATTGAATAAGGAGTAGAAGAACAATTGCAAAGCCTTTATAGTATTTCAGCCTTATGATCAGTTGTTGTAGTTTTTTTTTTTTATTAGATATTTTCTTTACTTACATTTCAAATGTTCTCCCTTTTCCTGGCCTTCCCTCTGAAAAAACCCCCTATCCCCTCTCCCATCTCCCTGCTCACCAACCCACCTTCCCCTGCTTTCTGGCCCTGGCATTCCCCTACACTGGGGCATAGAGCCTTCACAGGACCAAGGGCCTTTCCTCCCATTGATGAAACGGCTATCCTCTGCTACATATGCAGTTGGAGCCATGGGTCCCACCATGTGTACTCTTTGGTTGGTGATTTAGTCCCTGGGAGCTCTGTAGATACTGGTTAGTTCATTTTGTTGTTCCTCCTATGGGGCTGTAAAACCCCTTCAGCTCCTTGAGTCCTTTTTCTAGCTCCTCCACTGGGGACCCTGTGCTCAGTACAGTGGATGGCTGTGAGCATCCACTTCTGTATTTGTCCGGCTCTTGCAGAGCCTCTCAGGAGACTATCAGGCTCCTGTCAGCAAGCACTTGTTGGCATCCACAATAGTGTCTGGGTTGATGATTGTATATGAGATGGATCCCCAGGTGGGGCAGTCTCTCAATTGTCATTCCTTCAGTCTCTGCTCCACACTTTGTCTCTGTCAGTTGCTGTAGTTTTTAAAGCATCACTACACTTTCCCTCTCTTCATTAAATTACCTATTGATGGACACTGAACATTTAAGAGTCAGCTGGGAAAATAACACTTACGTATCAGTGAACACAGAGAAGTCATTCTGGTGCTTAACTAGAGCTTCACCCCTACTGACAGGTGCTCACGGTACAGGCAGGCACTCTACATGACAACCTGGCTAAACCCCTCCAATTTACAATGTTGACCTGTCTGAAAGATATGATGTAATCGTAGCACAAAAGTTGTGGATGTAAGTAGGTACTATCACATTGAATTTAAGGCCCATTCCACGAGATGCAAGTCATGCCTGGCACTGTTCAGGTGGCCAAGAACTTGAAACTAGGTAAGCCATGTTTCTAGGGGAAAATAAAATACTATTATTCTGTTAAGGATACATATCAATAAAATTACTCCTAATAACATCATCGAACTTATGCCCACACAAACTCACAGAGACTATGGATGGCAGCATGTACAGAGCCTACACAGGTCCAAGCCAGATGGAGTCCTAGCACTGACAGGGGAAGTGGACATGAGCTCCTATCCTTAACCTAGAGGCTATCACTAAGGGTTATCCATTCCAATATCCAAACTAGTTTTCTGCAATAGTCTTATTAGATACACAAACCTCACTTAAGGGCAGACCCCATGGCCAGCAGTAGATGACACAAAATAAAGATGTTATTTTTGTTTGTTTGAGTAGTCTTTGGCATATATATTATGGTTTATGATTTTGTATTTTTTTTTTTTCGAGACAAGGTTTCTCTGTGTAGCCCTGGCTGTCCTGGAACTCTTGCTCTGTAGACCAGGCTGGCCTCAAACTCAGAAATATGCTTGCCTCTACCTCCCAAGTGCTGGGATTAAAGGCATGCACCACCCCTGCCCAACAATGATTTTGTATTTATATGCGTGTGTGTGTGTGTGCGCATGTGTGTTTGTGTGTATGTGTATGTGTGTATGTATGAATGACTTTCTTGTGCTTTTTCTTTTTTCTGTTTTTTTTTTTTAAATTCTGTTTTTTCCTTTTTATTAGAGAGAAACAAGGTATGAAGTTGGATGGGTAGGGAGGATCTGGGAGAAGATGAGAGAGGGGAAACCATGATCAGAATATATTATATAAAATATTTATTTTCAATAAAAAAGTAATCAGCTGGGGGGTTCTGATGTACTGATGATCACTGCACTGCCCAAGCCACCTGAAAGTCAAGAACAGATACACGGGGGGGGGGGGGCAACTTCCAAGGTCTTAAGGCACTAGAAGGTGGCTATGCTAGTTGCTGCATAGAATAAATGAGCAATTAGAGAGGATGTGAGTGCTCCCCATGCAAAGAAATGATAAAGATTTTATTCCATGTGTGTGCCCTTTACCCAAGCTGATCATTACACATTGTTTACATGTATTGGAATGTTTTATTCTCCATAAATATAGCAATTATCATATCAATTAACCATCAAGACAGAAAAATAACACACATCATGGACTCTCCTGTTTCAAGATGCACATGGCCATTCTAAGAGATTAACCCATTTCTGCTACCTTTACTCACACCACAGAGAGTATGACAACGTTCCACGAAAACAATGGTCCTTTGTTTCTCAGTTAATTTTAGTTTATCTTTCTCAAAGTCATTCCAAGTGACAATTATGGTTCCGATTTAAAATGAGGTTCAAAGCCATGCCTTGCTGGCAAGCCGGGTGTCTCTGCTTAGGTGAGACTCACGCAGCTCTCTAACCTTCCCCACACATGCTGAATGGCACATGTGCCGGCACTGACTTCCTTGTCACAACTTCCTCCACTGCCAAGCTTCACTTGGCAACGATTAGAAAACTATACGAACTTGAGATATGTTAAAATGTGAAAAGTTCTCATCTCAGATGATGGAATAGCGTAATAAATAACATTCAGTGAGAGATTAGAGTGGTAGGTGCTTCCTCTTCTCATCTTGTTCTTTGTAATTACTACAGGCCTCACTTACTGATGAAGAAACGGGGGGATCTTATGGAATTGAAGTCAATCTTGAATTTAAAGTATACATCCTCTTCACTCCCACACTTCTAGTTCCATCAAGCTTTGTGTTGTTACATCTTTGGTAAAACCATCTGACATGGGAATACTGTCAATCTGTGTTGTACCTGGTGGTCACTAGGCACTTTGGGCCTATTAGATACTTTAGATGTGGTTAGTGTAATGAAATAACATTTTTAAAATTTTATTTCATCTTAATTAATTTACTATTAATTAGGCATATGGGGCAGTGGCTCCCATGATAGTCAGCAGAATAGAGGCAAGTACCTGTAGCTTGCCTTTCACTAGTTTGTGGATTTTTCTTTCTTCCAGGCTTCTCGACCACTTTTCTTCCATCTTTTCAACCCCCTAACATTGGATAAGATAGAAAAAAGAATAGAGAGGAAAAGAAAGAGATCCCAGAGTAATGTCGAGGGCTAGAAAGGGGGTGATGTTATTGTTAGACTACTTCTTGCCGAATAGGGACAAGCTTGATCTTTAATGCCAGGATATCTAATTCCCTCTTCTTCATGTTTTTTTTTTTTTTAATGCACAACTACTTAATAAACCACGACTATCAACAACCAACAACAGTCAGCAACAAACCAACAACCAACTAACAACCTACCCAAAACAACAACATAGTCCACCTCTCTGGGGCCTAGCACTTATATATCCTCTGAAAAGTCCTCAGAATTCCAAATGTTACACAATCATGGAAACTATCTGCAGCTTACAAAATCATGCTCCTGCTACAGCACGAGAAAAATCATAGCTGCTGTGGACAGTCTGAAAGAGTTCCACATCTCTTATCCTGGATTAAAATGAAAGCATATTTTTAAAATATTTTTGTTTATTTTAACAAAAATTGAAACTTTCATTACCAGTACCTCCTCAGAAGAATCTACAGTCTAAGCAGTTAGGGAGTATAGTCCCCATTTCTTCTGGCAAAACTTATCTATTCAGAGATCTACTCTGAGTTTGACATAATTGGACCATTTTCATGTCCTTCTGGAAGCTAGTGAGCACTCTTCTGCCTTGTTTTGTTTGTGTTAAACAAAAATTATTATAAGATATATTTATTTAGGACATAGATGTGTCCTCAATGGTCTTTTAGACCTTATTTTTTGTTGGTGAACTTATTAACTCTTTATATTTGTCAACTATTATACATTTCATTATCAAATTTTTAAGTTTTAACTTATGAAACTTTCCCAGTCAGTTTACATAGGAAGGAGAATTGATAAAACTCTCCACATTTACAGAGGGAAAGACAGATCCAGAGAGCTTGTGTGAGCTAGGGGCTCTAACCTTCAACTGTGAGGACCTACCTGGGGTTTTTATATAATCTTCTGGCTTCTGGTGTTTTGTGCCTTCTTTTCATTTCAAGAAACCATTTCTCTAGGCTTGGATTCAAGTGTCTTTAATTTTGAAAATAAACAAATTCTGCTGTTGGAACCTTTGATCTGGATGGAGGTGGTGCCCTAGAGGCAGTTGAAGTGAGATGATATAATTTGAGCAATTGCCCCTCTCAGGGATGAGGTGTTAATTTAATGGTTCTCAACCTTGCTAATGCTGTGACTCCATATGGTTTCTCATGTTTTTGTGACACACAGCTATAAATTATTTTGTTGCTACTTCATAACTGTAATTTTGCTACTGTTAATGAATTATAATGTAAACATCTGATATGCAGGATATCTGATATGCAACCCTTCAAAAATTATATTTTGTTGCTACTTCATAGTTCTAGTTTTGCTTCTACTATGAACTATAATGAGAATATCTGATGTAGAGGATATGTGTCTTATATGCAACCTCTGTGAATGGCTCATGTTGTGGGTTGCCCTGATGGTGTTTGTATTCTGGTGTTAATTTTGCTTCCTCAAGAGTGGCTGCCCTAATGAGGAGTAAATCACATACTCAGGTGATTTTATGTGAACCTTCTCCCAATTTTAATTTGTCAAATAAAGGCTAGAGCCTGTAATTGGGTGGTGGAAGGGAAAGCTGGGGCAGGAGGTTTTAGAGAGTTGGGGAAGAGTAGGGAATGAGGGAGGAAGAAGATCAAAGAAGAGGAGGTGGAAGGAAAATGGAGCAGAACAACATGGCCTGGAGAAGCTGCAAGTACCAAGGGATTTCATAGCTCAAGAATATTGTAGTGTAGTATTAAATCTGTCCAATCTAGGTGTGCAGCTTATAAATATTGTAACTGAATTGTGTGTTTTTGCACGAGCTTATTTGGGTTTGAGATTTACTGCAACAGGTTCATTCTACCATAAGAAGGTCTCAACCCACAGGTTGAGAACTGCTGGGCTAAGCAAAGCCTGAGGACCTCATCCATGTCCTCTCACTGAGTAATGAAGCACGTGTCTTAGGGAGGGGCAGTTGCAACAGTGCTAACTCCAAGACTGTCCCAAGTGGCCATGTGAACAAATGTTAAGTCTGTACTTAGAAAACCAATATGTCCTAATCCTCATTGGCCCAGGGTATTCTGGTTGGTTTTAAGCACAATTCTTTTTGTAATTATGTGGGAAAGGGAAAACAGACAGTCACTTTGTCAAATTTAGTTTTCAAGTTAAACACACACAACTCTCTTTAATAAAGTACTGTGCTAGATTAAATGTCCTAAGGAAGGGAAGCTGGTTTTTGGCAGAGCGTAGTACATGCACATGTGCCGTCTGCCCTGCTTACAGTGCACATTTTGAAAATGGAGCCCTTGATTCTCATGGTAGTGACACCTGTAATTTTGTCATCTGCAGCAGTAGTTACAGCTTCTGTGGGTTTTTCCTTTCAGGGCTACACCATTTGTGTTATAGTTAGACATATGTACAGAGAAATACTGTTTTTCTGGACACTGTAAGGTACAAGTGAGTCCAGCTGAAGTTAAGGAGCAGAGAGCGAGTTCCCAGATGGCCCCATAGTCTTCCTGTTTCATGTACTTTTGGGTATCAAGAACACAGAGTGGTAAAGGAGTTAGTGACTCAGTATTCCTCAAGTGTGGAAGCTATCTCCCTCCTATCCTTCTGCTTCCCATGGCAGTGAGGACCAGTGGGACACTTTGTAGGGATTGCTCTGATTTTTTTTCACACCTTGAAGAAAATAGTAAAAAAATGCATGAGGAAGTAACACGTTGGGAATGTACTGGAGGCATCTGCTGGGCACATTCTGGCTGTTGGTAGAGTTTGGCCAGAGTACTTTTTCCACTAAAGCCCGGGGGGCGGGGGCGATGCACCCCCTCTGACCTCTGGCAGCCCTTGAGGACAGGGAAGTGAAAACCTGACCTGCACCTTCTCTACACACGTCATTGCTTCCCTGCTCTGTAATGCCCCTCGCTCTGGAGAAGCCACATTCTACAGATGGAGGGAAAACCTTGAATCATCTCTTCCAGAAAAAGTACAAAATGTTTGTTACTACGATGTATTGTGTGCCCACCATTTTGGGATTCTTCTGCTCATCCTAAAGCAGAGTGCACTGATTTTCAGAACCCCTGCTATTTAAGGCTTTAATTTGAAACCCACCATTAATTTAAAAATATGGATCTTTTTTTTCTCAGATTTATGAAGTCTTCAACTTTCTGTTGTTGGCTTGAGAGAAATTTCCTTTTATGATTTTCCTTTGTTATTTTTTTGTGGCTAGAAGCAAGGGAGACAAGGTAAGACTAGTGTTTTGATGAAGTCTCTTTGAAAGTATTTTGAGATTATGGTTAGTGGTCTGATTAATTTGCAAAGGACTTATATTTAGTATAAATTCTTCTTTTAAAAATATATATAATTTGGGAACTTAACCAATAATGTGTATACACCTTCAAAACTTACTAGCACAAAGCATGAATGGATTTAAATGAAGTTTGGACAAAAAAATTCTTTTTTTTAATTTAATGGATTTTTAAAATTTACATTTCAAATGTTTTCCTCTTTCCAAGTCTCCCCTTTGGAAAATCCCTACCCTATCCCCCTTACTCCTGCCTCTATGGATGTTTAATTTAATCTATTATTAGTTTATTAATTGACCAAAAAGAAAAAAAAAGCCTGAAGAATGTGAAGGAGGAAACATAGGCAGAATAAATGTCTTTCCCCAGGATCTGGCTTTCCTCTGCAGCCTTTATAGAAGGTCCTCCTTACATTATTCAATATTTTTGGCTTATTTATAATTCCCAGAGGAATTGCTGCACAAAGCCACAAATATTTCAAATGTCACTGTTATCATTGAATTACTCCTTCAGACTGCAAATGAAACCAGAAATGTTTTTGCCATTTAAAACTTCCAGCAGAGGAGTGAAGAAAACACAGAGTCTTCAAGGTTAAGCAGATGTGGAAAAAAATACATCCACTCAGTTTCTTATGTTAATGAAAGAAGAATCCTAATAAACACAACAGATTACTATTTCCCATTTTCTCTTAGTGAACACTTAGTTGATTGTCAAGTCTACAAAGGAAATTCTAGGAGCATACTCATTTTTAAGACCAGATTCATGGATGTTTAATTGAATTTATTATTAGGAATTAATTAGTCAAAAAATTCTGAGGAATATGAAGCAGGAGACACAGCCAGAATAAATGGCTTTCCCCAAGTATCTGGCTTTCTTCTGTGGTCCTTAAAGAAGGTCCTCCTTGCATTATTCAATGTTTTTGGTTATTCTTGGCTGACTAGAATGTATCTTCCATGGTTTAACGAGTGCATTGGTCTATATGGTATTGGACTTTACTCTGTATATGTGTGTATGCACTGGAGATGGTCATAGGAATTCATTTTCTTCTGCTTTCATTTTTCTTCTCTTTTTATCCTTCATCTTGTAGCATGTGTGTCTTTTCTCTGACACAGGCACACACTATTGAATGCTCTGGTATTAAGTTCAACATCTAAGCAAATGTGAGCAACCAATGATTGATGGGCACCTGACTGATGAAATGTGCCAGGATCTCTCTAGAGAGTTACAATTGTAAATCATCATTTATAGTGCTGAGAAAATTACAATGGCCATTTCTGGAAGGTCTCTATATGTATTATTTGAATCAAAAGAATAATATCAATCCAAGAAAGAAAACCATCTTCCATCGTTGTATTGTTATTATTAGGAATATAATCTTGCTGGAAGAGAAACTTCTTCATTCCTAAATTAGAGAAGAAAAACACACACACACACACACACACACACACACACACACACACACACACATACACACACACACAAAACCAAACCAAACAAAAACCCTAAGGATCTCTCCAAGATTCTAAGCAATGCATCTTCAGAGGACCTAGCTTCTTTTGGTGGACAACTAGGGTTGGCATTGTACTGCATGGTAAGTGCTCACTGAGTATTAAAATGGAAAGCTTTGGTGACTTCTAAAGCCAGAGAAAGATTTTCTAATGTTTCTTTTGTTTGTACTATTTCCACTAGGAAAGGAAGTCTTTTTTTCTAAGTCTAGGTACAAATTTAATTGTAGTGCAGAGTACCAGTGAAGATGTGTGTGAGAAAGAGGGAGAGAGGGAAAGGGAGAGAGAGAGGGAGAGGGAGAGGGAGAGGGAGAGAGGAGAGAGGAGAGAGGAGAGACAGAGACAGAGAGGAGAGAGAGAAGAGACAGAGAGGACAGAGATAGAGAGAGACAGAGAGACAGAGAGGACAAAGACAGAGAGGCAGAGGAAGGCAGGTATCCTGCCTTGACATTTGGTTACTGTCCTGAGATTAGGCCCAGCTACACAAAGGCCCAGAGGAAGCATCATTTTTTAACATTCATCTTGCAATGCACTGTGACTCTATCATTGTGCCAGCTCATTTGTCTGCAGTTTAAAATGTGTTACAAAGTCAAAACTTAGAACTAAGATTCCTTCCCTTCCTGATACTAGAGTGAGCCTAGTGCGTCTGCTTGTTTTGGATCATTTTTAAGCATTTCTCAAAGGTTAGCTCCACTTTGCAAGTTTGTGTTTTGAAGCCATTGAAAACTGTTTCTATGAAACTTTACCAGATTAGGATTCCTTTATAAGATTTTGTATCAAAAGATATTACAATTCTAAAGACTTAACATTACTCACCTGACCATCTTATTTTATTTATAAAATATCCTTTTGAACATCCCCTTCTAGGCACTCTTTGTATATCCTTTTTAAAAAATATTAATTTATTATTATTATTATTATTAATTATTTTTATTATTATGTTTTACTTGTTCACTTTACATCTCACTCACTGCCCCCTCCTGGTCGTCCCCTCCCACAATCCTTCGCCTTCCACCCACCCCTTCTCCTCTGAGCAGGTACCCCTCCTGGGTATCACCCCCGCCTCCCTCCAGCACTTCAAGTCTCTTCAAGGCTAAGCTCTTCCTCTCCCACTGAGGTCATACAGGGAGCCTAGCTAGAAGAACATATCCAATGCCCAGTAGACCAATAGAGACACCAACCCACTCACAAAACTTTCAACCCCAAATTTATCTGTCTATAAGAAATGTAGGCACAGGGGATGGAGCAGAGACTGAGGGAATGGACAACCAGTAGGTGGCCCAACTGGAGACTCATTCCATGGGCAAGCACCAATCCCTAACACTATTAATGATACTCTGTTACGCTTGCAGGCAGGAGTCTAGCATGGCTGTCTCTGAGAGGCTCCACCCACCACTGACTCAGACAGATCCAAACACCCACAGCCTAACAGTGGATGGAGCTTGGGGACTCTTATGGAAGAATAGGAGGGAATGGGAGGAAGGATTGTAGCCTTGAAATGGATAGGAACTTCACAGGAAGACCAGCAGAGTCAACTAACCTGAACCATTGGAGATCTCAGAGTCTGAAACACCAACCAAAGAACCAACCAAAGGGCTGAAGCTAGGCCTCCCTGCACAGGTGTAGCAGATATGCAGCTTGGTCTTCATGTGGCCCCTGAACAACTGGAACGGAGGCTATCCTGAAAGCTGTTGCAGGAATCCTAGTGGAGCAGTAGGACTCCATATCTCCTTCACCTTTCCCACCTGGTCTGTTACCAGGCCCCAAGGTGCCTTCTCTTCTCATTTTTCCTTATTCTGCTTTTTACTCCTGTTATAGAACTATTTTTGAAGAAAGCATAAGACAAGAGATTTTGTTTCCTCCCAGAGCTTTCTGTAGTTTTATTTCTTATAGAAACATCTTTAGACTTCTTGGCCAATACTCAAGCTCTTTGATCAAGGGCCCCTGGTTCATGTTTTTATTTTGTCCTTCATCTCGCTATGGGTACTGTGTGTTTGTATCAGTGACTCATAATGTTCTCCATCTTGAAACTCATTCCTTTTTCGTCACTTTGGAAAATCTCTCCTTGAGCATGTGCTCCCTTCAGGAACCTATGTATATACTATGCAGAAGAAGGGAGTTGCTCTTCAATGGCACGTGGAGAAAGTCAATAAAACTTTAGAGATGGAAAACTCACTCAAACTCATCTTGTTACTAGAGAGGTAGTTTTCTTTTCTAATTTAACTTTTTATTGATTCTTTGTGAATTTTACATCGTGCACCACACAATCCCACTCACCTCTCCAAACCTTTGTACCTGCCCTTTGCCGTTGCAACCTCCCTCTCAAAAGAAAACAAGAAAAAAGATCTTGTTGTGGAAGTTGTAGTGTGTGACAGTGTGTCCCACAATATTCTTTTTTGTCCAAACTTCTTTTCTTACAAATGTTCGTTGCAATGAGTCATTTATCTTGTTTGAAGCCTCTGGGTTCAGCTACAATATCAATACTATCTCCTCACTGGGACGTTTCTCAGATATTCTGTTGTCGCCCTTTGTCATGGAGAAACTGAAGTTTTGGATCTGTAGAATCAGCCCCTTCTCATGCTCCAGCAGTTCGTAGATGGGGATTGTTGAGATGGGCCAACTCAAAGCTCTGGATCTGGGCCTGGATAGTATCTGAGCTGGTCAGTCTACCAGCTCTTCTGCATCCACACCACTAGAGTGAGCTCTCCAGCACTGCCCGGCTAGGTTGCCCAGTACTGCAGCTGGCAAGGGGCAGAACCAGCTCTCCTGCTCTCCTGCTCTTGGGCCAGCTCACCTGTACCCCTGGCTAGCTTGATTCTGCGGCCCAGGTAAGATGCAAGGCCTGCTGCACTGTGTGCTACATCTGGGGAGGGACAGGGCTAGCTTTCTTGTTCTCATGACCTGGGTCCAGCTCTCCTGCCTGCCTCAGGAGGTGAGGGGTGAAATAGGAGGAGGGCATCTCTCCCTCACGTACACCATTGCAGGGCAGGCAAGTGGCCTGGCAAGCTCTCCCATGCTCAAATACTCAGGGTCAGCTCACAGGTGATGCCTGAAACCAGAGCCAGTTCTATTGTGCTACCAGGTAACATATAGGACCCCTGGATGGCATCACTAGCTATTCACATCAGGCTGGTCCTGACTACCCTCGAGTTTCCAGTTGATTGTACACATATTCTTCTGCTTCCTTTCCTGTTCTACCTCTTCACCACTTACTTGTTTATCTTAGTGGACCCAGGGCCTCTGGGTATCTAGGGTCATCTCAGGAGTGCCATGCCTTGCCTGTGTCATGTGACACCGGGCAGTGGTGAGCTCCTGGGTGCTTTATAGAATGGGCTGCATGTTATTGGCCTGGGGTCACCTTGTGTGGGCATGGTCTGCCTGAGCAGTTTTATTTTCAATGAAAGAAAAATAAATGGGAGTGAAGCAGAAATAGTTGGAAGTTATTAGATGAGCTGTTTGAATGTAGTACAGGCTAATGTTCTCAGGATCTATCTCTTCTAACAGTGTTCAGATCTAAGGTCTTTCTGTTGAGTTCAGCCATAGGAAACCCTACATTTAAATATGGTAAGAAAGTAGCTCTCAAGTCTGTATTTTCCCAGTTTTTTTTTTTTTTTTTTTTTTTTTTTTTTTTTTTTTTTTTGAGAGGGGGACTATATTTAGTCCTGGATGTCCTGAAACTCTATGTAGACCAGGCTAGCCTCAGACTCACAGATATCTGCCTCCCAAGTACAGGTATTAAAGGCATGTGTCACCACACCCAGCCTTTTAGCTATTAGTCTTGGAGTGGAATTTTCACTCACAGAAGATATACCAAACCCAGCACAAGACTTGGCTACCTGGGTGAGGAACATGTGTGGGGTGTGTCGTTGTAGGATCTCTTATGTTTGTGAAGTCTGGACTCTCTCATCGGCCAATCTAAGCCATTAACTTATTTATTCCTGAGACCAAAGAGACAGGGCTGTATGTGGTAAGATTAGCAGAGTTGTGTAGAGTAAGAAACTAAGAGGAGAGTGATTTTTGTTTCTTATATTCATATATATATATATATATATATATATATATATATATATATGAGATAAAATGTTTATTTTCCCTCTTTGAAAGTTACCAGTTCATTTGTACTTTACTTTTTAATTTTAAGCTTCTGGAGGGCCAATTTTAATGAATAGCCAATATATCTTAAGTGTATTCAATAAATACCAGAGGATTGAAGAAACCACCAGGTAGGTGACAAAGTAGAGCCCAAGTTCATAGTTTTTTTTTCTTTTTTTCAGTTTCTGAGATTTTATTGTGGATTTACATTGAAAATATACCTTATTTTATTGTTTTTATTAGATATTTTCTTTATTTACATTTCAAATGATATTTCCTTTCCTGGTTTCCCCTCAAAAAAAAAAATCCTGTTCCCTCCCTACACCCCCTGCTCACCAACCCATCCTCTCCCGCTTCCTGGCCCTGGCATTCCCCTACATTGGGGCACTGAACTTTCACAGGGCCAAGGGCCTCTACACCCATTGATGACCAACTAGGCCATCCTCTGCTATACATATGCTGATGGAGCCATTAGTCCCCGCATGTGTACTCTTTGGTTGGTGGTTTAGTCCCTGGGAGCTCTGAGGGTACTGGTTAGTTCATATTGTTGTTCGTCCTAAGGGGCTGCGAACCCTTAAGCTCCTTGGGTCCTTTCTCTAACTCCTTCAATAGGGGCCCTGTGCTCAGTCAATGGATGGCTGTGAGCCTCTACTTCTGAATTAGTCAGGCACCGTCAGAGCCTCTCAGGAGACAGCTAGCTATATCAGGCTCCTGTCAGCCAGCACTTGCTGGCATCCACAATAATGTCTGGGTTTGGTGATTTAATATGGGAAGGATTCCCAGGTGGAGCAGTCTCTGGATTGTCCTTCCTTCAGTCTCTGCTCCATACTTTGTCTCTGCAACTCCTTCCATAGGTAAGTTGTTCCCTCTTTTAAGAAGGATCAAAGTATCCACCCATTGGTCTTCCTTCTTCTTGAGATTCTTGTGGTTTGTGGGTTGTATCTTGGGTATTCCGAGCTTCTGGGCTAATATCCACTCATCACTGAGTGTATACCATGTGTGTTCTTTTGTGACTGGGTTACCAAGGTCACAGTCTTATTTAGCTAATGTTTCAGAACTTTCTAAATCCTCATTAATGATTAAAGTATGTTAGAACTCTTAGAACATGGTGGACAGACTTAATGTTTCTGATATGATCAAGTAATTTAAAACTTCAGACCCAAACATTAGAGCTATGATTTGGCCAGCAAAGATCAATATAAATTGACATTTTTCTTTATAAGATTACTTTTACTTGTAGGAGAAAATATCAGCATAGTTTATTACCATTGCTGAAACACCAGTCAAAGCTTCCATTTTAAAACGTATGGTAATTTGGCAGTCAAATTTTGTTTTACAGTCTTAGAAAGCCTGGTTCTTGCCAAGTAGAGTTTTTAAAATCTTCGAAATGGAAAACGGAGTAGTTCCTTCTTTCTCCCTTTTCTTAGTAACTTCGGAAAATCTATGTAAATAACCCTGCTTTGCATCCTTCGCTCTAAATAGTCTACATCTTTATTTAAACCAGTTTCTACACTGTCAGAATGAGGATCTGGCAGCAGATGACACATGGCTACAACACGGAGTGTACCATGTTATGAACATATAATTTGTGATACTTTCTTTAATAAGCTTTTAATAAAGCAGTTTTTAAGCCTTGTTTTCATCAGTTCTAGAGGCTGTATAAGGAGAGGGTTAGGCATTATGGATTTACATTTCAGTCTTAAACTGGAAAGAAATCATTCTCTTCTACCACTTGGCACTGGGCATCTTTGGACAATTAATCAACTTGTAGCACTTAGAACCTCACTCTACTGATCTGAAAAATGAAGTTTCTAATGTCAAAGAATTGGGGAGATTAAAGGAGACAATGTGGTAACATGTTAGAGTACCTGGCACCTATTAAAGCCTCAATATGTTGTAAGACCATGAGAAGCATGGCTGTCATTGTAGAACTCTGGTGTCACTCACTTTCCCGAGAAAGCCAAGTAGGACATCAAAGGGAGGACATGGGTTGCATTACACTTAATGTCTGTGTTTAAAATGGAAAATGTTTGTTGTGTGGATTGGCACTTAAGAGATAGAACATGCCTTATTGGCCCAGTGAGGAAAACACTTGCTTTCAATTGAGGGACAGATTTTTCTGCTGCCATATCCTCTCTTCTAAATGTTCCTCTCTAACTGAAAACACCAGTATTTTATGAGAAAGGATGCCCCCGTGCCTCGGGAATCAGTAGATCTGACCCAGTGTGATGTCTCCCCTTTCACAAGATAAAAATAGCTCACTCCACTGGAGATTAAAAGCAATCTCTTCAGGGTATAAATCTGGTACACCCCAACTATGAAGAGCAAAGGTGAAGCAGGACACAGCATGGAGGTGGGGCTCTAGATAGACATCTTTTAGTGCTAATGAGGTCACCGAGCATGGACTTCGCTGTGATCAGAACCACGGCAGTATCAGACTAGTGAGGACTTTCTCAGTATTCTCTTTGCTGGGACCCAGTCTATCACACTGTCTCCCAGAAAGCACAATCCTATCTAATATGTGCATGTAGCATGCATTCATTTCCTTGTCAGTCCCCATCCACCATTACTTACACCCCACTGTAATTTTAGAAATTTTTTTTTGTTCTGAAGTATTTTCAAACTTATGGAAATGTCACAAGGCTGGGTAAGAGAACTGCCTAGCCTTTACGTTTGGCCCCGTTCACCAATCTTGTTTTGAGTGAATGTGTATTAACACATTCGGGCTCATCTTTAATGGAGACAGGTGAACACTGCAACTGGCTCCAAGGTTCACGTTCAGATAGGGATATTCAGAGTGAATTTGCTTCTTCTCAGGTGGAGTGTGGGGACAGCAATGGAACCTGCCTTTAGCAGAATTTATTTGCTGCCTCTGGACAAGAGTTATTTTGCATTGCTTGGCTGGTTCACTGGCTCTTAATGTCTAGCCACGTAGCCTTTATCCTTTCCCTTTTCTCTAATTAAATTTTTCAGAAGCTTTTTGGAGTCATTTGTATGCACCATGCTCCTATACTCATTAATACCTTTAATTTGCTGTGAACTGTTTAAGAAAACACATTTTCGTACATAAGTACAGCAAGTTATTAAATTCAAAAAACTTAACATCCATACCAGGCTTTTCTTCAACCTCCGGCTCATGCTGCGCCGGTTATCCTGAAGATAGTCAGGGTGGTACTTTTCAGCTTCTAGTGCTAAATTTAGCCTAGGGTCTCAGAGTTCACACAGTTCTCACATCTCCTTAGATTCTCTTTATATTGGTAAAAAAAAAATTTGAAGTTTGTGTATGTTGGAAATTTAGAGTCAAAGGCTATGTCACCTCTCTCTCTCTCTCTCTCTCTCTCTCTCTCTCTCTCTCTCTCTCTCTTCATTTATTATGATTTACTCAGCTATT
The DNA here is from genome assembly GCA_019843815.1 of Montemys delectorum. Classification (NCBI taxonomy): domain Eukaryota; kingdom Metazoa; phylum Chordata; class Mammalia; order Rodentia; family Muridae; genus Montemys; species Montemys delectorum. The sequence continues at coordinate 8,217 of JADRCD010221605.1, read as the reverse complement.
ATGTCAAAAGCCAACATTTTAAAGATGCATTTCAACTCCAAAGTAAGACGGAGGTGGGGTGGGGAGAGGAATATCAGGCATCAATCAGTACATCAAAGCAAGTCCCGCCATGCCTACAGTGTACAAATAGCTGCTGATGAGTTTGCCATGCTTACTGAACTGAGTAAGTATAAAAGCTTTTGGTGTGCATTCCTATTTTCAGGCCCAATACAGTGCGTTAACCTCAGAATATCAAATTGAATCAGGGGTCCTGAGAAGAGCCGCCTGCAAAGCAGTTCAAATGACACTCTCCATTACACTGTCTGGATTCAGATCGCAGACACCGTAACAGGCTTTCCCAGCCTGTCACCCAAAGTCACATACGTGCAGCCACCCAAATCAGCCTGGCCTTTCCACAAGGCCCTAGGCATTGTAAGCTGTAGAGTCTGCAGGGTAGGGAGCCGAGCACAGTGAAGAGGCACCTTTCTCTGTGACAAGGCTGGAGTCACCACTAGGCTGCCAGCCACACAGTGTGTCAGCACAGCCTGTGCTGGGTGCTGCTGCTGCCTACTGCGCCAGCTGCCCATTAGACCAAACTGAAATAGGATTGCTGGGAGCCTGAAGCATGAAGCATGATATTAGATAAAGTGATGAAATTTCACTCGATTAGAGAGCCAGGTCGGGGACAGTTACCTCAGGAAATTCCTTTTTCCTCAAATATTCTCACAACTTTGATGAATTTATTGTTTTCTTGCCTATTTTTCATTATCGTCTGGGGCTTTATGAACAATAAAATGTGCCCTCAGCAGGCGCTGACATACTGGAGTGATCAGAATCATAGGTTATGTTGATTCAAAGAAAGAAAGAGAAAAAGAAGGCTGAGGCCGACTGACATTGCTGTAGGTCAAAAGCCCTGGAACCATGAGATTGATTTGTTTAGACAGTTGTTTGATTTCTTTTTTCTTTCCCTTTTCCCTAGCTTTCTCTGTACCCTCCCCAAGAAGAAGGGGTAGGGAAAGGAACACAGAAGGGTAATCTTTGTGTTTTAGGCCAATTGAAGGACAGGGGTAGAGGCATATGGCTTAGCAGAAATTGTTATTTGTTCTTATTTGATTTATAAGGACAGGAGAAAAATGCTTCCGGCAAAGGCTTTCTTTTGTCAGAGGGCTTGCAGGCAAATGGATGCCCACCTGCAATCTTTCTAAAGCCTGGGCTGAAAAGCCCTCAGTCAAGCTGGGGGAAAGTTGTCTGGAAGGGTGTTTCTTAGATTTGTCACAAAAGCTTTGCTTGGTGTATTGTCATCTTACTTATTTTATAATTTGAGATGCAAAAGAAAAGATATGCTGTAACTGAGATAATGCTTGGCTTATATACAGAGCTATAGGATTCTACCATCCCTCAGTCCCTCCTGCCAGTGAGGAGGAGCCTTTAGGCCAATACTTTGAAGCAACCCAGACACCCAGGATGGCTACTTGGGTCATACCCTAGGTTTGGGTGGTCCTGTCATGGGTCAAGAAATTTCACTGCTTTAGTTAGACATGCTGGCCAGAGGACAGAAAACATTCCAGAGATGTAAGAGCTCTACTCACCGGTGGTTAGAAGATTCTAGTCCTCATTGAGTGACTGAGGGCTTGACTTCTGTGACTCTCTCATGTCAAATGTTAGCATTGGTGTTACAGTTCCATTCTATGCATGTAGGCTGCCTGGAACTTTAGACCCCTTCTCTTCTTTCTTGATAATATAGGAATATTAGCATATTATATATCTTTTAACTTACAAACAAGGTTCTCTTATGTAGAATAAAACCACAGGGCACATCAAAATCCAGATCTTATTTTTCTGAAAGTTTTTGTTGTTGTTGTATTATGATGATATACAAACAAAATTTTGTATTTGTTTACTTACTTTGCATGTATTTGTGTATGAGTGTATGTGTGCATGTAGGTGCACACATGTTGTAAATGGAGGTCAGAGACAGCTCTAAGGAGTTAGATCTCTCCTGGTGTCTTGTGTTGGATTTTAGATAGTTATAGCCTGTGTGCTGCCACTCATTGGGAGCAGGAACAGTGGGAAGCTTAGAGACACTGAGGCCGGTGTCTTGCACTGAAACCAAAGATGGAGCAAGAGTAGCTGTAAGGTTTCTTATTTTTCCATGGGCTTACAGATCATTACAAAGAAAGGGAGTGCCATGAAGAGTGTGCCCCTCCCCCATGCTGGATGCATTGGATTCCTACCTGTTACAGGGTGGTGAATACTCCAGACCTAAACTGTTCTATGCTCTCAAGACTCAAGTGTGGCCAGCACCCCCTCTCCTGAGTATAGTTTTTACTAGCTCCTTGCTTAAGGCTCTTGGCTCTTTATATCAGTTAACCTTGGCCTAATGCAGTCCTCCAGTAGCCTACAGAATGGGGAAAGTCCGTGCCGCGTGTCGGCTGCCAAGGCCAGAAGAGTTTTTATTTCCTAGACTGTAGGAGAAGGCATTTGATGAAACTTCCTCCTTTTTACCAGACAACTGGGCAGAGTCAGGCAAAGTCTGTGCTATGCTTATGCTTACCTTGATCATGATGAACCCTGCGTATTTCATCTTGAGCAATAATAAAGCATTACTTTGATACTAAGACACTTATCCAAAAGTGTTGCCGTGGTGCAGCCACTGGTAAGATAGGTATGTTCCTGTAAATAGCCCTTCACCCACATTTCTGTAAGTGTTCCTAATGACAATTATTATGTCAAAAGGAAAAGACATAAAAATAAATAGAAGGGGGCCTGGTTAGCACGAAGAAGGGGATCATTGGAGATGGGAAATGGACCTAGAATTAATAGAGATGAATATGATCAAATTGCATTATCTATATGCATGAAAATATCATAATGAAACCCATCATTATATATAATTAATACATGCTAATAAAACATTCAAAATAAATAATTATCCTTTTCTTATGACAAATCCAATAAATATTCCATTAGAAAAGCTTTGGTTTCCAATGGGGATTGTGAGGCCCCACGGGTTACACAAAGACTGGACTGCAGTCTAAAGTGGGTTAGAGACTTGCTCTAGGGATCGGGTGTTTTCTACTTTTCAGTGTTTCCCAGGAGACACTGATTAGCTCAGCGATCATTCTGGGTGCCATGATGGAAGAAAATTTTTCCTACAAACAAAACTACAGAGCCTCAGGTGCAATTGTGATACCTTGGAAGGATCAGGTGGTCCCACCTGCCAGGAAACAATGTTCCTTGAGAAGGCACAATGATGCCCTGATGATGCTACTGTTGTGGAGCACTGCCAGACACAATGGGTGTAGAGCTTAACCTTAGCATTTGCTTCCATCTTTGTTTAATTTTGTTTGTTTGTTTTTTTATTCCACCTTTACATAAGAAGCTGAAAGGGTGAAATGCTGAGTACCCTTTCCTCTAATATGGAGGGTTTATTTGCTTCACTTCTGAACACTGACACATGTCACCTCAGTTAGCACGAAGGAAGAGATATAATTTCTCTCCCCAACACCTTTAGTGACCTGACAGACAGATGATGGACTATGTGATGGCTTATACAAGCCTTTTATTTTTTTTTCCTGTGGCAATCAGAACAGAGAGCCTCAGTAAGTAGTTATCATTACCTTTTAGATCACTCTTAGAGTGAAGCCAGGATAATTAATGTTTTTACATTTAGTGTGCATGTGTGTGTGTGTGTGTGTGCATGTGTGTGTGTGTGTGTGTGTGTGTGTGTGTGTGTGTAGGTCAAAGGACAACTTACAGGAACTGGCTTGCTCCTCGTACCCTGTGGTTCTGGCCTTGAACTTAAGATGGTCAGGGTTGGTGGTATGTGGCTTTACCTACTGAATATCTTACAGGTCTAAGAGAAACAAGAGTATTTTAAATCTACTCTTAAAATGGAATAACTGGATTCATTTTTCATATTATTGAGCCATGCCAACCCTGTAACTCCAAATGATGATGCTATAGTAACAAGAAAATTTTATAAATATTTTAATTTTCATATTCGTTGTTTAGTTATCATAGCTTTTGTGTGGCCTCTCTTATCTGGACACTGTGCAGAGGAGAAATTGCATGTCCTTCAGTTTTAAGGTTGATCTATCTGTCTTGTCACTTTGACAGATTATTTTGTTTCCTGGACCCTACACAACGTATGTTTTCTGCTGCAGTCAGCTAAATTCATTCCCCTTTGGTTTAGCATGCTGCCAGTGGTGTGTTGTAGCAAAGATTGCTTGCAGCCAGAACTGGGTTTCAGAACAGCTTCTGAGCACTTCCTGAATGTCCAGGAATTCCATTGAAGCCATAGGCAGGCTTCTTTCAGGACAGAGACGGGCCAAAGCCTTCTGTTTCCTCTTTTTGCCTGGCTTTTCCAGGGAAGGTTTAAAATAAGATCGGATGAGTAGATAGAAGGGGAGATGAACAAAGTCTCACGAATCTTGATGTCTTAAATAGCACACAGTCATGTGAAGTGTTACGATCTGAGCTTTCGGGCAGGGGGTAGTGGCACACACTTTTAATCCCAGCACCCTGGAGGCAGAGGCAGGCAAATCTTTGAGTTCTAAATTCAAAGCCAGACTGATCTACAGAGAGAGAGAGAATGAGTTTCAGGACAGCTCAGATTACAAAGAGAAACCCTATGTGAAAAACAAACAAAATAAAATAAAGTAAAATTAAAATTGAGCTAAGCTGAGCATGTATATAACTCAATAGTAGAACACTGGAATATATACGGCCCTGGCATCCAACCTCAGCACTGGGAACACACACACACACAACACACACACACACACACACACACACACACACACACACAGACACAGACACATACACTTAAAGACACATTTGAAGTGGCCTTAAGAGAAATGAGCCAGACTAAAGATCCATCAGGAGTATATATTTTAAGGAAAGCTTTAAACACACTTGATGTGGTCCATGAATCCTCAGTACCCCTGTCTAAAGAGATTAGTTTTGCTCAGTGTCAGTTGTTATCTGAATCCAACTGAGATTGAATTGCAGACCATAAGTAATAAGAAAGAGAATAACCTGTGGTCACTGGGGATGAGGGAGCAGGGATCCTGGTTGGTGGGAGTGGGAATGAGAGATCAGTGGTCACTGGGATGAAGGGACATGGGTCCTAGTTAGTGAGAATGAGGGCTCCTGGTCATAGGATGTTGAGGGTACAAGGCTTCTGGTCAAGGGGAACACATGTGACATTTTAAAAACTGAATTGGTCTGAGAAATTATCATTGAAAAAATGACACTAAGATCTGAAGGCTGAGAATCAAATCAAAGATTTTATCAGAGCACTCAAGGGGAGAATGAAAAGAAATGTGGAGTGCAAGCATTCTCTTTAGGATTTTTTAAAAATTTATTTATTTTTATTCTTTAATCCTTTTTTACAGTCCAGACTTCATTCCCTTCCTGGTCTGACCCCCAACCGCTCCCCATGCCACACCTTCTCTCCCATGTCTCTAAGTGGATGTCCCCACTCTCTCCTCCTACCCTACCAGACCTCCCCACTCCCTGGGACCTTAAGACTCTCGAGGCCTTGGTGCATCTTCTCCCACTGAGGCCAGACCATATATATATATCCTCATATTAGCTGGTGTAGACTGCCTGGTTGGTGGCTTAGTGTCTGAGAGATCTTGGTTGTCCAGGTCAGTTGAGACTGCTGGTCTTCCTGTGGGACTGCCCTACTTCTCAACTTCTTCCAGCTTTTCCCCAATTCAATCACATGGATTCCCGGCTTCTGTCCATTGGTTGGGTGCTAGTATCTGCATCTGACTCTTTCAGCCGCTTGTTGGGTTTCTCAGAGGGCAGCTATGCAAGGCTCCTGACTGTAAGCACACCATAGCATCAGAACAGTGTCAGGGCCCTGGGCCTCCCCTTGAGCTGGATCCCAATTTGGGCCTGCCACTGAATCTCTTTTCTGTCATGCTCTTCTCCATTTTTGTCCCTGCAGTTCCTTCAGACAGGAACAATTCTGGGTCAGAGCTTTTGACTGTGGGATGGCAACCCCATCCCACCACTTGATATCCTGTCCCTCCACTGGAGGTGGTCTCTACAAGTTCCCTGTTCCCGATGCAGAGCACTTCACTTAAGGTCCCTCCCTTTGAGTGCTGAGATGCTCTCACCTTCCGGGTCTCTGGTACAGAACCAGGACATTCTGAGTTTTGCAGGCAAATGGATGGAACTAGAAAACATCTTGAGTGAGGTAACTCAGACTCAAAAGGGCATGCCTGGTATGTCCTCACTAATAAGAGGATATCAGCCAAAAAAGTACAGAATACCCAGGATACAACCCACAGGACTCAAGAAGGTTAACAAGCCAGAGGACCCAAGTGAGGATGCCTCAATCCCACTTGGGAGGGAGAAGGAAGCAGACCTGAGGGTGGAGGGGGCAGAGGGAGAGAGGAACTTGGGTGAGAGAGGGGACAGGGAAGGGAAGGGGAGAACATGATCAGGTATTGGGGAGTGGGGGAGAACAGGACTGAGGCCCAAGGGCCAGCAGAAAGAATGGAAACAGGCAACCTTGGGAAGTAGGAGGTGTGGGGACCCTCCATCTTTTTAAGACCAAGATTCAAAGAGAGAGAAGGTTCCTAATCCAGAGATTGGGGAAGGGCATCTGTAGGAGGCTGGTTGATGCACAAGATTGAGGTTGTGGAGTCTAAGACATTCAAGAGGAGTTGGCTTTGAAGAGCAATCTGAGCCTTTCCCCTTAAAGGATTGCAGAAAGAGCTCATGGCTCTGCTTCCAAGAAGAAGGGAAGTTCAGTGGCTGCTTCTTCCTAATCTTCTTCTCTGTGCATTTGTGTAAGCAACTTCATGAGCCGGGAGAAAAGAGGGCAGTCTATATTGGGGGCTTAAGGAGAACAAAAACCATGAGACAATCCTGTTATTAGGGAGTTTCGAGAATGTCATCCAGACCAGTACCATCCACTTGAATGACCCAGAGACTGGGGGAGATGCAATGTAATAACCCGAGTTTTCCCAAGTCCTTGGGTAGTTCTGTGGTAGTCACAAGTAAGTCTATGTTTCTGTGTAGGATAAAAGGAGAGCGACCGTAGGGCAAGACTAAGGATAGGCTTGTTGTGAACTGGTCATTACTTAAAAAATGAGATCAGCCAACAGCCTGATATCTTTTTCTGCAACAACAAAATTGTCATAAGGTGTAGTTAGTTGACAGATTGCCATAACTGATGCACTGAGTCACCTGTGTTGATGCACACAGCCTGAAATGAAAATAATGAAGGAAACTGGTTAGGAATATATACGAGGTATGATATGATGAATATCTAAGTACAGAAGAAATGAATGAACTCTGAAGAGATGATGCAATGAGTGGATAAAAGCTCTGGGTCGGGCCAGCACTTTGTAGAGTTAGGGCATTAGAGTGAGCTGGAAAGATATTTTTATTGAAACAGTGATTATAAAAAGGCTCACATTTGCTGGCGATGACCAATGTAGAATGTGATGATGCTTGTAGTGAGTAAATGAGGCAGAGTGGAAGCAGTATTGAATGGGGAGGCACAGTAGGCATGGTACTCCATACCTTTAATCCCAGCTGCTTAGGAGGCTGAGGTAGGAGAACAAGTTCAAAGCTAGACTGGACTATGTAAAACAGTGCTCAAAGTGTAAGATATAGGGGAAAAGGTATATAGGACTGTGAAGTCACCAAATATGTTGGAGAAGTGACAGTAAGTCAGGAGATCAAACCTTGGGAGGATTAGGAATGTGGAGCGGTGACTGGCAAAGAATAATGACAGGCTATTCAAAGAGGAAGACTTTATTATTTTGCAGAATGGGAGGGCAGCCAAGAAGCAGTTTTATGAAATACAAACATCTGCCCCTTCCTGCGGGCCTGGCATCGGCAGACTCTTGCAAGCTACCAAAGCCACCACTCCAGGATGCTGAGTGAAAAGGAGTGGTCCCACAATAGTAGTCTGTCCATGTAGAGCGCGAACCAAAGAGGAAGCTTTGAGGGAGTGCAGATGACTGAGGACAAGTTCCTCAAGGCCATGTGAGAGGTTAACACTGGCACTGTGTTGTAGATGAAAGAGAACAAGAGAATAGAGATATTGTTGAGGATGAGAGTACAGAAAGATGAAAGTTGATTGACAGTCTGGGCCTCTCATGGAGACTGACATTCATCAGAGAAGATAGGTCAAAAGGAGGTGTACCTGCATGCTCTCAAGGCAGACACTGATTCTAGTGGCTGGGAGTGCTGGAGGGCAAAGAGCAC
>JADRCD010221603.1:0-10499 GCA_019843815.1 Montemys delectorum | reverse complement strand
TGTTTGTCCCAACGGGGTCAAGGGACTGCCTCTGGATAGAGAGGAACCAGGTGTAGCCCATAGACAAATGGCAGTTTCTAAAGATAAAAGGGGAAACTCCATGGTAGAATGAGGTGTTTACTTTTAATTGGACATGTTACTTAGGGGAGTCTAAGGGGGTTTTTGCTTTCTGGACTTCAATACGTTGATAGCTGTATCTTGATAAGTCAGCCTCAGGAGGAATAAGTGAACAAATAAGTGACTAGACCTTGGTGGCTAGGTTCAGGAATATAATCTAATGGTTTATAGCACAGCAGAGGGAGTTAGGGGAGAAAGTCAAGGTCGGCCAGAGCCACATGCTCAAGTGAGCTAGTGTCTCTTTGGTTTAGGGCTGTTGCTGAAGCCTAGCTGGGGGAAGTACGTCACTTATGGGTGAACTTTGAAAGATTTTAGCTTGATCCTACTTCCGGTTTCCTCTTTGTGTGTGTGAGTGAGGATGTGATTTCTCAGCTTCCTGCTTCAGCTACTTGAAAGTAGCTCCCTAAAAGTAGGTTTAAATGGAAAAAATGGAACAAGGGAAGCCAAGATAGGTGGCATCCACCACAGAGAGTTAATGGGGGAAAGAAAGGGGTGTGTTGCCTGTGTGTTTGGAGGACCAAATAGCATGACTCATAGGTACTCCAAGTCGATTCCTTTCTTCAGTTTCTCTGTTGTACCTGTGTAACCCTGAAAGAAAAAAAAAAAGGAGTTTGGCATAGTTCTATATGCAAATCTATGCATTTTTAATGTAGTGCCACATCTCATCATCCATTCATTCGGAAGGGTGGACATTAAAGTGTGCTGTGTGAAGTCCTGGGTGACCTGAAATGCTTCAAAAGGGTTTGGAGGGCCCTGGGTTCCATGGCCCAGAAAGCCTGGAAAAGAGAGACACCCAAGTGCCAGCCCTGTGCCTCAAGGCAGGTGCTACTATAATGAGCACATATGTGATGGAGAGATGGGCAAGGGAGTACGTCTCAATGACAATGAGGAGTGTGCAGATATGAGGAGTCTATGCAATCACCCAGGGTCATGGTTATGTCTGAGGCCTGGCGCCAGCATAGGCCATGTCATGATCCATGTCTCTACTACAGTTGAGGTCTGTGCTGATGGCTTTTTCCTGTGTTGTCACCAAAGGCCATCTGGATAGTAGTGGCCTCGATACAGCCTAAGGCTGTGGTGATATCTTGGCCCATCCTGCCACCACAAGCCATGTCTGGGTTTATGATCCTGCTGCAGCTGGGGTCTGTGTTGATAACTATGTTCCGAGTTGCCAGCAAAGGTGATGTTGATGTCAATGGGCTGCCTCGTGAAACAATGTGGATTTCTGAGCACTGTGCTGAGCTGGCACAACTCCTCATCAGCCGCCAGATTCCAGAGAGCCCGTCCCTGCCCCTTGCCTGGACAGAATGGGAGAACTGGCCCTGATGGAATGAGTGTGGGAGAGATGGCCCCACCCCTTGATGGCTGTGGCATTTGGAAGAGCTTGCCCATGCTCCCCACCTGGATATCACATGGGCGGTTGGCCCTGGTGGGAAGTGCAGGTGAGCAGATCCCAGGGCATTATCACTGGCCCCACCTCTTGTCTGTTGTGCAGAGTCATGGGCATAATAGAGATGCCTCCTGTCCCCTCCTCTACCACCTGTGGCAGGTGGGTGAGCGGATCCTGAGGGTGGGAGAGAAAGAGAGCTAGGCCCCACCCCTCATTGGCTGCAGCATTCAGTAGGTCTTGATTAAGGGTTCTACCAAGGGAGAGCTGCCTTGACCGTCTGAGTGCAGGCGCGCTGGCCCTGGTCGCTCTGGCTCAGGAGAGTTGGAGGGTGACTAACTCAGCTTCCACTCAAGCCCAGATCCAGGGCTCTGAGTTGGCACACCCCAACTCACATCTCATCTATGAATTTCATAGACACTAAGGATCTCCAGGACATAGATGTTCTAAATAGATGTTCATAGGTGTTCTTGATAGATGTTCAAGATCTCTATGTCCCAGGGGAACAACAGGATATCACAGAGGAGTCTCCCAGTGAGGATCCAGTACTGATAGTGTAGCAGAAGCCAGAAACCTCAAACCAGACCAAGTATTCACTGCAATGAACATTTGTAAGTAAAACTGTGTGGGTATACTACGTGATACAATGTGACACGCTGCAACTTCCACAGCAAGATTTTTTTTCCTTAATTTTTTTGAGGGAGACAGGCTGCAAGGGTGGAGATCAGATATGAAGAGACTGGGAGATGAGTGGGAATGGGTGCATGGTGTGAACTTCACACCGAATCAATAACAAAACTTTTTGAAAAAGAAGAAAAGGGTTTGGAAGTTCTAATCTTTTCGGAAAAAAAACCACATACACACACACACACACACACACCAAGGGTATAACCTCCATGTTTTCGCTCTCCTTCTCATACTAGAGTCCCAGAGAACTCTTCACCAGCTGTGATGTCACCGGACAGGCAATGACGTGTGCTTCTGAACTCGTGTGCGAACACTTTCCCTACTTTAGCTTTGTATAAATCTTACACTCCACCCAAGGGTCTTGTGCAAATGTTTTAAGAAGGTGCAATGGCCCATTTTGGGTAGGTACTTCTAAACCTGGCAAGGATTCCTCACAGGTCGCTGTTCTGTGAGACCTTTGTTTCCTCTCTGCAAGTTTCCTTTCCCCTTCTTTCAGGTTGCAGAGGCGTAGATAACTTATGCAAATACGAAGAAAAGAATCTTGCTAATATATTTTACATCATCCAAATACTTAAAATATAAAGTGAAGTTACAACAGAAGTAGCCTTTATCGATGCTATTCATTTTCATCTTTAATCAGTTTGTACCAAAGAATACAATGAGGAGCTAGTTAAAAGGGCTGTGGATATGTATGGGCACTTACAGCAAGGCCACAGAAATCCAAGTTCTCTACCTAGTCAGGGGATGGATGCTTGTATCTCTTATTAAGAACTGCGCAACTGTGAGAAGGTTATGAAGTGCATGAACCCCTAGAAGATAGGAGTACCCCTGGCAAAAGGACCCCACATGGCTTTAAATTAGTACGACTTTGCTGACTCTGTGTGGCATACCTAGCTTTTCGTAAGCAGTCTAGAAAACTCTGGATCCAGAATTACACTCTTGTTTACCATAAAAATAAACACACACTGAGCAATCATCTAAGATATTCATGTCTAAAAACATTTTTATTTCAAAGAGCCCACACAACTGAATTTTCATGAGTTGCAGAGATAATTAAGGCTACCCACCTATATTTTTTTGAATAATTTAGATGATAGGTCTCTATTCTCCTGGGGAGGAACTAAAGTTTCATACATGAGGGGGCAATAATGTATTCAGAAAGAGATGTCTGCACAACAAATCCACAATAATTATAGAAATAATTACTTTTCTAAAGAAGTGGACTTACTTTCTTTCTCTCTGTGTGGAACATGGACAGCTTGTTCTGTGCAATTGCAGTCCCATATTTAATTTTTTGGAGAACTTCATACTTTTTTCTTTCAAAAGAGAAAAGTGAAAATGATTATGTTATTGTATCCATGAAAGGTGCATTGACTACAAAGGAAGAACAGGCTAAATTGGAAAGGATGCTTTTCTCTGTCGTCTCATTTTTAACACTGCTTTTGTTTTTCAGGTATACAATTCAAGGAATTAAAGCAAACACATACCTACATTCTTGGCACATCAATTTTAAAGAATCTTTTGATTGGTTTTAGTGTTGCTTTTCTCTTCAGTGTTGATTTTCTTCAGGATTTCCCACCTGTCAAACCCATTCAAATGTTTTGAGAGGAATAGATTCAAGTCCTTGTTCCTTTATGTAAGGATTCTCTTTAATTTATTTCAAGGATACTCTGTTTTAAAGTTCATCTTATGTCTTACTCTTTGTGCTTCATGATGTTGGATCTTCAACAGTCATGCCCCGCCTTCTCTCACTGACCATTTTCTAGTCCACTGCCTCCCATAATGCACAAGTACTGGAGCAGCCTCTGATGGAGGATGGTGAACTTTGATTTAGAGCCCACTAGGTTATCATGGTCTTCTCCGTAGTTTAGATTACAATTTTAAATCTTCTTTAGCCTATGAAGACTGTCTAAATTTCACAGAACCAGCAGCAAATGAGACATTCATAAGATGTTTACAGGGGAGAATTCATGTTACTTTCAAATATTAAGAAATTCAAATGCCAAAGACATTATTGTTGAACGCACCATCAGCTGAATTATTCCGAAGGCTTTAAATGTAGGAATGTGTCTAGATTTATGCAGTGCGAGAGACTGCTTCAATTTCTGGCTCAAACCTGATCGATGCAGGAAGTGCTCAACATGGCAGAAGATAATCTTCACCTCTCCCACTGTGCTCTAATTTATTAAAAGTAAATTCAAGATCTATATTGCTAAGTATCACCACTAGTGTAGGGTTAATTATATAAACTTCAAAACATGCTAGCAGTCCTCACAGATACATTAGTGGCTGGCGTAGAGTCTAATGGAAGAAAAAATACACACACACGCTGACAGTTTCTGGGAGTCAGGAGTACATGGAAAATGTAGCTTAAACATCCATTCCTTAGTTTAAACACTAATTGGTTAGTAGTTTGATCACAGAAATTGATACTGTTGACCTCATTAACTTCGATGTGTCGTGACAGGTTAAAAATGCAGAGTTAAAAATGAATGTATAAAATACAAATCAGGCTTTACAAATACTCTGTTTTCTCGAAAGCTCGATTAGGAGAAAAATGTCAGTTTTACTGCACAAGATTTTTAGGGAGTAGTTTTGCTGCAAGCTGACATCCACTTTCAAGTAGAACTCTTGTACCTGACAGTTTTTTTTTTTTTTTTTTTTTTAATGCTATTAGATTTTGGTGTCTTTTTCTTTCTTAATTCTCTCCATAATTTTATTTTGTTTTAGCTGTTAGCTAGGGTTCGGAATGGAGTAAAGATATCCATTGTGCAGCTACAGCTTGCTGTGTGTGTATGCGTGTGCATTTAGGACACCTTGCCTGAAGAAGGAGAATATTGCTATATTGCTCAGTGGGATTCTGGGTCTTACCGGTCACCAACTAAATCACTTCTAAAAGTGGTTCCTGACCATCCGTTGCGCTGTGTCCTAAAATGTCCACATACTGGCATGTCCCAGGGAGAGTCTCCAGCATTGGTTCAGCTGCACTGATCATTTCCTTTATGGCAGAGGAGGCTCACATAACCCTAGGAAGCAGCTGGTTGCACACAGCCCTTTTCATCTCCTCTTGAGACCTTGAATTTCCTAACACTAACGTGCTGTTCAACTTAGAATGTGACTGTAAGGCAAGGGTTTTGTACCCACTTTTTTTTGTGACACGATCTCATAGAGCCCAGACTGGCCTTAAATTCCTTGAACTTTTGAGCCTTCTGCCTCTCCCTCCCTGGATACTCAGATTACAGGATTGTCTCATTCTAGTCTATCTCCTTTGTGCTATGCTGGGATTCGAACTCAAGGTTTCCCATATACTAAGCAAGTACACTGAGCTGCATCCTCACTCCGAACAAGAGTTTTAAAGAGGCAGTTAAAGTTAAGTAAGGTCATGAAGTCAGGCCCTAACCTAATCTAACTTCAATTCCTCTAAGAGACACATTGGGGATACACTTGCAGATAGAAGGGCCCTGAAGGGGCCACTCAAGAAAACCATATCTGCAAGCGCCTGATCTTGGACGTCTGGGATTGGGAACTAGGAGAAAATAAATTTCTGTTGTTTAAGGCACTCAGTCTGTGGTATTTTGTTAATGGCAGCTTTAGGAGATTAGTATAAATTCTGAATGAGGGTTGTATTTCTTTTTTATTGGGAAAATTATTGCTCATTTACAAAATCCTCGAATTTGATTCAGAAAGTAATTAAATGTTAATGTTGGGGAATGACTTTAACATTTACACGATTGTGCCCTCACAGCTCAGCACCTAAAAGGCAGGCAAAGAGTCGCGTGCTGTTTCTCTGCATGTACCTTTCTGTGCCCCCCACAAGTATTGTTCAGCAATTTGCTATTTTCCAACTGAGCCTGCAATCATTCTAGAATCCCTTTAAAAAAATAAATTTAAAAAACCTTAAACATTAAAAACCCAGGTAAGCCCTTTTTTGTTTCTTGGGTTAATATACTGTTTCAATTCCTGGGAAGGATGCTTAATTTTCTATTCTTTAAGAGGCTATAAAATATTGTCACTTAAATAGATTCTGGGGCTTAACAGTAAAAACCCTTCATTCTTGTTAGCGTGCAAGTTATAAATATTTAGAAGTATTCCATATTATAGCTATTTGTTTTGGGATGCTTTAATCCTGTCTAGTTCTTAAGTTTTTCTAAGACATAATCATCCCACCTTTAATCTATAATAACATATATTAGTGGGAAATTTAGCTGTCTTATGTTTCATTCTCCATAATCTGTTTTTGTTTTCTTTTTCCTTAGTGAGTCCAAAGGCATCTGCCACTGTACTGTCGCTCATTTTTTTCTCTCAATGATGAATTCTAGCTGTATCTATCCAAATGCAGTACACAAATGCACACTATCAAAACACATAATTCTCTGACTTATGATTTTCAGTTACCTTTGCTTGCAGCTTCATGGAGCTTATCCTAATATTAGTTTACCTATAAGGAAACAACTATACAGAATAAGCAACATAGAGCATCCTATGAGCATCTGAAGATATTGTTCTAAAGACAGTTCTTCAGTCATCAGAGATTTTGACAAGATTGGTCCACAAAAGGGAGATTTCATTTCTGGAGGGACTTGTCATTCTTGAAAGCAGGACATGTATATTGTTAAACTGTCATGAGGTTAATAATTTAATTTTGATAAATAATAAATGTCCATCCATGTAAAGACACATAACACATTTTAAAATACTTTATATTGGGCTTGGTAAGGTAGTTTCATTTATTAAGTGCTTGGCAAGTGAGCATGAGGGCTTGAGTTTGGATCACTAGTACCATACTACTAGTTGAGGACATACTGGCATTTGTTATCTACTGACAGAGGAGTTGGTTTTGCTTTAAAATGTGTGATGTGACCCCAGTAGGAAGGTCTACTACATGTCAGGGCAGGCCTCACTCCCAACAATAGTGGGACAACACAAACTGGACTCCTGAGACAAACAACACAAAGCAATACACACACACACACACACACACACACACACACACAATCTAAAACCCAAAACAAAATAAAACAACCCAAAACAATTCAAAGTTGGGTGGGTTAATGTGGTGAGGGAAAGAAAGGGTATATGGGAAGGATATAGGTGGCAGAAGGGGTTTTGTACTGCATATGATAAATATATATTTTATGATATTCTCAAAGAGTTAATAAACATAATATTTTTAAAGAAAAAGAGCACAGCAGTGTGTGTCTGTAAACCCAGGACTGGTGATGAGTATCCTGGGGACTAGCTGCCATCCAGACCAGCTGAGCCAGTGAGATCAAGAGTCAGGGATATACCCTATTTAGGGACCCTGTACAGGGTCCCCAATGAAGGAACTAGAGAAAGGACCCAAGGAGCTGAAGGGTTTGTAGCCCCTTAGGATGAACAACAATATGAACTAACTAGTACCCTCAGAGTTCCCAGGGACTAAAACTCCAACCAAAGAGTACACACGGTGGGACTAATGGCTCCAGCAGCATATGTATAGCAGAGAATGGCCAAGTCGGTCATCAATGGGAGGAGAGGCCCTTGGCCCTGTGAAGGTTCTATGCTCCAGTGTAGGGGAATGCCAGGGCCAGTAAGCAGGAGGGGGTGGGGTAGTGACCAGGGGGAGGGAGGAGGGAACAGTGGTTTGTTTTAGTTTTTATTTTATTTTATTTTATTTTATTTTTGGAGGGGAACCTGGGAAATATTGTAAATAAAGAAAACATCTAATAATAATAAAAAAGAAATATCCTATTTAAATAAATAAATGTTCACAGCTAACCATCGAACTGAGCACAAGGACCACAATGGAGGAGTTAGGGGAAGAACTGAAGGAGCTGAACGGTTTTGTAACCCCATAGGTAGAATAACAATATCAACTAACCAGACCCCCCAAGCTCCCAGGGACTAATCTACCAACCAAGCAGTACACATGGAAGGACCCATGGCTCCAGCTGCATATGTAGTAGAGGATGGCCTCAACTGGCATCAGTGGGAGGGGAGGCCCTTGGTCCTGTGAAGACTTGATGCCCCAGTGTAGAGGAATGCTAGGACAGTGTGACAGGAGTGGGTAGTTGAGTGGGCAGCACCCTTATAGAAGTAGGGTAAGGGGGGATGGGATAGGGAGTTTGCTCAGGGGAAACTGGGAAAGGGGATAACATTTGAAATGTAAATAAATAAAATATCCAATTAAAAAATAAAAATCATTTATTTAAAAAATATATAAATAGGAAGCAATCGAGGAAAACACTTGCTGTCAACCCCTTACCTCTATGATTACAGGAACATGTGTACACATGCACACACAGAGTAATAATGATAGTAATAATGATACATCTAATTGGCTTCTCTTTTTTTCCCTTCTTAAAGAGATCTAGTAAGGTCTAAGAGAATGATTATCTTTAGACATGTATCTGATATTCCTTCATATACCATTTATTGCTAACTGACAAATTAATACAATTTAATCAGCAAAATTAAATTCTGCCTGGGATCTAGGTAAGTTCTTAAAGATTCCTGTGTGAGAAGCTCAGCTAATGAGCAGTCCCCATAATAGTTTGTCTTATTGGATGATTATTTGCATGCTAATTTCTTCTTGGAGAGCTATATGGTTTTTTTCCTAAGAGGAAATATGCATAGAACATTATCGGATGATGTGAAAGATGACCAATTAGGTTAGGAAGATAAAAGTCTTAAATACATATCTTAGAAGAAGAAGGAAAAAAATAAATGAGCCCTGTTGGAGTCTTTGCTTATCACTCACTGAAGTCCTAGAATCTAAATAGAAATCATCAACTCAATTTGTTGTTGTTGTTTTTCTTCCCATTGCTGCTGTTGCTCCAGGGTCCATGCTAGCCTTTATCTTTCAGTCTCTGGGTCCTGGTCCCACCTCACAGATTCTCAGGTTGTGGCTATACTTACTTGTCGTGCGTGCAGGTTTCCTGCCAGCAGGAAATCACGGACAGACACACAAGATCCTTCTGCAGCCATTCTTTATTACATCTTCCAGAGGGCGACCCCCGACACCCCAAAAGCACTGTTTATATATGCCCTGGAGCGGCATGCTCATCTCTGATTGGCTGTTTGCTCAGGAGCATAATACGCCCGGGATGGCTAGTGACTTGGCGGTCTTTGTCCCTAGGCACATGTGCAGTTTCTCTGTAAACTTGGGAGAGCACCAGATATCAACGCCATCTGCTGGTTAACACCGCTCATGTGGCTTCTTACACTTACTATGTTCTGCCACACCAATCTAAACAGTTGAGTGTGTCCAAATGTTCACTTGCGTATAACCAGAGCCCCTGTGGTGGGGGGATGGAAGGTGGAGACACAAGGATCACTTGGTCTTGCTGGATGCTAGCCTGACTCCAGGTAATCTTAATTTATTAGACTCAATCCTGAAAAGAGGAAAGGTTAAAATTTGGGTGCCACGTCTCAGTCATATTTACACGACTTTGTACATTACTTTTGGGGCATGGGTTTTTTTGGGCATAAGCATACATTTAAGTGTATGTGTGTGTATACACTTGAGTTGGTACATGTTCTCATGTTATCTGTGCTGTATGCACACCAGAGAATGATGTCAGGTGCTCCATTCTATCCTTCTCTCCCTCACTCTCGCACTGAGCCTGGAGTCCAGTTGGCATCCAGCAAGCCCACATGATTCTTGTGTGGCCACAAGACTCTGGTTACAGGCAAGTGAGCATTTGGACACACACATCTATTTATATGGGTGTAGGAGTCTAAACTAGAATATCCTCATTTGCATAGCAAGGACTCTTAACCAATGAGCCTTCTCTCCAGCTAGGTATGCCATCAATTTTATGGGCAGAACTTGAAATCAGTTATTTTGAGGGTAGATGGTTTTTTGACATCTTGTGATTACTTCTTTTGCATGCACTGAAGAGATGTGGAGGTTAGAATGTGAATACCTAACATGTCAGCTGATGACTGAGCCTGGACCTTCTAAAGCTGGCAATGCCTTTGCTGCTGCTGGTTGAGCTTCTTCATATGTGCTGGCCCTAGACAAGGTCCACAGAAAGGTATCTGGAGCCCTGCCCAAGCACTAATTCATTACATGGTACTTAAAACTGTTTCAAATGTTTTATGGAAAAGGCTAAAGAAGCCCGCACAAATGAAACAAAAATTGTAGGTTGAGAAACTGCTGCAGTTTATCTGCAGGGCAACCTCAGTCTGTAACCGTTGGAATATGAGTCGAATTAAGAGAGGGGTAATGTTGTTGAAACCTAGGTGGTTTTAACTCCACTTTTGTTGGACATTTAGAGGAGGGAAATGTTTGTGCTCAGAATTGTCAAATGCTACTATTTCAATC
>JADRCD010221602.1:0-14035 GCA_019843815.1 Montemys delectorum | reverse complement strand
GGATATGAAGGCCTTCATCGGTTCGGTTGCTTCTATAGAGATCGATTATCCAGAAAACTGCAGCAATGACAGCCCGTGTTGAATTATACCAGTCAAGATTATTATTAAGCATGCAGAAATTTTCATTGTTGCCTTAAAAATATGTTTTTGTTCTTTGGTAAACATGAATTATAAAAGAATTAAAGAAAATGCATCCTCATTAAAAACCCAAGTTCTATAAAGAAAACGCACAAAAGCTTTCTATGTTTAGAGATATTTTGTTTCCCTGAGCAACAGAAAATGCAGTGCTTATTTAACTTAATAGCAATGCCCAGAAAAGTACATGCCTGCAGATGGTTGGTAATGGCCTCCGTTTCTCCCCAGGGGAGGTACCTTCAAGTCAGAGCCTATGACATTTAACAACTTCAGTGACAGCTCTCCTACATGTTTTCCAGAACTGTGGACCTTAGACATGGGAAGGGATTCTGGGAGGGAGGTGGACTAGGAGAAAGACACAGCATCTAAACTGTCAAGAATTATCTATTCCCTGGATTCAGAAGGTCATGACAGACCCAAGGCTTCATGCCCAGTCACCTTGCTTGGTTTCTGCTGCTGATGCTGGAGACCATTTTACAGGGTACTTGCTTTTCCTGAGACCTCAGAAATCTAGGAATTTTTCTAATGACTTCTAGACCTGGACGTAGATGGATTTTGAGATTGGCAAGGACAACAGACACCTTGGAAACTCCCTAAGGTAGAGTCCAGCTCAGCAGCTCTAACACTGCTCTGCCTTTGGCAGGCTTCTCTGTTTGCTGCGCTACTCCCTAGGCAGTGGCCTCCGGTGGGCTCTTGAACTTCTGAGATCCATTACCAAAGACCAACAGTACCAGCTAGACGCTTCATGTAATAAAACAGCAGCAAAGCCCAGCATTGACTGTTGCTCTGCAGCTCTGCCTTCCTATCCTCTTCTGGATGTCTATGGACGTCACTTAAATGAACCATTTTATTTCTCATAGCCCCATGCCAAGTTGGTGTGTATGCTTCTGTTTCTCAGCATTTCCCAGATGCTGTGCATCTTCTCAGCCTCCAGCTTGCTCTCCTGTAGCAGCTGCTCGTACCTCTTCCTGACGTTGGACTGTAGCACATGTGCAGCCTGCTGAGCCTGAGCCCCAAGCATGGCCACAGGGCCTGTGAACCAGCTGTGCTCCAGGACTTCCACACTCCTATGTTGCCATCGATGTTAAATGTTTCCTTGAAGAGGGAAAAGTAAACACTTCAGGGAGGGCAGAACAAAATTGTGTAACTTGATGAGGGATACATGACTGTTACTTTTTAGCTTAACCTGTGCCTGTCTTGACTCTTTTTTTCAATTGCTACTGTGTCATACAAACATGATGTCATTGTGGGGGGGGGGGGCAGGGGGGAGCGGGGGGGTGTCAGAGGACAGTATTCAGGAGTTGGTTCTTGCCTTGTTGGTTCAAATTCAGTGGTCAGGCTTGTGGAGCGAGTAGCCCCGTGAGCTGCCTTGCTGGCCCTTGGTTCGTTTTTACATTATTTTCTCTGAGCAGACAGTGACATCATGCAGATGTTTGCCTGAGTGAGGCTTTCTTGTCTAAGACACATTACTCTTCACAACCTAGTATTATTAAAGATGCAGGGCCATTTGTAATAGCCCAGGGACTTTGAACAGTATGCATTTCAGGAGTCTGCCTGCTGGACTTGGGCAGCGTCTGCATAAGATTTAAGCACCATCAAGTAGAGCACACTTGATGATGCTAGCTTTCTTCTTTGAGTTTTTGTTTTGAGGGCTAGAGCACTTAACTACATATAATACAAGAGCTTTTCACTTGGCTTTACTGCATTGGTGAAGAGTAGATCATCCACTTGGGTTTAAAATACCAGGATTCTGATACCTGAGGTGCATAATAAGTACAAATTAGCAAACGTATTTTAGACAGTTATAACTGGGCTAAGCACAGGACATTGATAGTGTTTTAGAAATAAGGAACTGAAACAGTAGACCACACTAGCTTCATTAGCAACCAGGGTTAAGTCCGTAAGAACAATTGGATTCTTAGAGACTGTCTCTTCCTATGACTAGATGAGAAGGTTGTCTCAATAGGCTCCCAGAAATAAGCTAGAGCCCTCCTCCCCACAGTAGTGCCTGGATTAGAACCTTCTTTTGAATAGTCTGTTAAATCCCTTGAACTTTCTGATTCAATTAGATTGTCCCTTCACCCCCTCCCCAGTGCTTCTGATCTCCTCCCCTTCCCCAGGTCCCATTCTGGATCTCTGTAGTTACTTCTTTTGAGTCCCTCTGCCTCCTGATTCATCCCAATCATACAGCCCAACTAGCCTCCATCCTTTAGGATGGTACCCAGACAGATATCCACGGTGTTTTCCCAGAATTGTACCAGTTCACAAGCTAACAGTGATGCAGATGGTGGTAATGTGGAATCCTTGCTTATATTTGGTTCAAACTCTACAGTGTGCTAGAGGTAATATATATATATATATATATATATGAATAAAAGTAGACATTCTCAAAAGCATAGACTAGTAAGCACCCTGTTTTAAAATAAATTTTTGGCACAAAATCTTGAGACTGTGCTCTGCTATTTATATATTTAAGAATGCTGTGGGAATTCTTGGTGGGGAGTGCTCTAGTCCTTAGGCCTATCTCATAACTTGCTTAGCTTTGCTAGCCACATCTGCTTTACATAAATCTAGCCAGAACCTTTTCTTGTAGGAATTCTTCAGCCTAATTAAAAGTTTGAGCCCTAGCACATGTGCAGACTTGGAAACACTCCTCAAGGTGGCATGTATCAGATGATGCAAGCATTACTCAAGTTGACTGTACTTGCCCTGCTTCTAGTAGGTTCTAAATGTGTGTCACCTCGTGTAAAAGACACAGCAAAAGGATGCTTTGTCTTCAGATCGTTGGACACTGGGGGCTGACAGATAGCACCTCAGCCATTCTCGTTCCCTGTTTCTTCACTTACCTTGGGTTCCTCCCTCTCCTTGGATTCAGAACTCTGAGCACTTAAAAAGAAACGCTTTAATGCCTCCAAGAAAATTTAGAGTGATAGGGACTCCAGTGCATAATCTCATGAGGCAAAGAATACTTTCTGTGTGTATTTGCACAGATGTGTATATACACTTGGGCATGTTTCATGTGAGTGTTGAGACCCAAGGACAGCCTTGAATGTCAATTCTCAGGGACTTCTACCTGCTTGTTTGAGACAATCTGTCCTCTCTTTGTTCTGAGAGCTGGCATGTAAGCTTTCAGGGGTCTGACTCTACTGTGTAGGGACATAACTGTGTCTGACTCCTGGCTCTTTGCATATGTTCTGGGGATCCGAAGCCAGGGGCCCACACTTCCAAGGAAAGGCTTTACAGCCTGGGCCATCATTCTAGTGCCAAATTGTATTTTATTAATTGGGCATCTACTTATAATTTCCAAATTGGACTTACAAAAATTAAGACCACTCTACTCTCATTGATGCCAACTTTTTGGACATTGCAATTTTAATTAGAATATTTTAGCAGTTGTGCAAAGGTTTTCCTAAAACTATGTTTATCCCAAGATAAATAAACTGTATGTCCCCTGGTTAATTGTTGTGAATGTCAAAGTGCAGAATTATTTTTGTAGCTAAGGAAAAGTGATCTTTGATGTTTTTGTTATAACTTTTATAAATGTAAATCCCCACCATATTTCCATATTTACAGTTATGATGTCACTTTAGTATATTACACAGTGACCTGTGCTTCAGTACAGCCTCTCCCCATTAGTGTCTGTCAGAGTCAACTGGATGGTTCTTAAATTGATTGCCATGTGTCGGAGTTTCTAATGTAGTAGGCCTTGGCTGTTGCTGACTGTAGGACACACTGTGAGAGTCACTGACTTTGGACTCATGAGTTTCTCAGATACAGTGAATTTGAGAAATAGGAGAACACAGGAACAGGTTTCCCATAGATCCTAACATTCACTAGTCTTAAGTTGTCTTTAGACTTATAATATCTTGACAGTGAATAGAACGTCCTCAGTCACTTTTGTCATTGAATTTGGCACTAGAATTAGGAATTTATTATAAATAGGTTCCTAAAAGATACATGATCTGGTGCCTCATGATTAGTTGGGGTTCGAGGAGTGAATGGCAAGTGACTCCTTCTCCACTGTGAGGGAGCTACTCCTTAAAAGCTTGGCTAAGCCAACTTGAGTATCTTGGAGTGGTCTAACCTACTGCTTGTCACCATTTCTATGCTCTCCCCACTCATGACCATTAAAGATGGTGTCTTTCTGACTGATGGGCCAGCCCTTCTGCTAGCAAGAGTTGGAGAGATGTTAAAGCTGAATTAGTATGCTTTCACTGTGATTTACTTGCTAGTAGTACTTACTCAGTAGACATAGGAGTAGTAACTTAGTCCCTGTAAACTTCTCAGTCTCTCTCTGTCTCTCCCCTCTCTCATGAAGACAAGAGAGATCCTTCATCCCACTCTTCCACATCCTTTAAGATAAGGTCTCTCATTGAGCCTGGCACCTACAGACCAACTAAAATGGCTGACCAGTTTCTAGAATATTCCTGTGTGTTGCCTTTCCCTGGACATTGGGGTTATAGACATGTAAACCTTTACTGTGTTCTCTGGAGTACAGATGACCTCGTGCTAGGTATTATTTCCATGTTCTTACAAATTTACAAGACTGTCCAATTATTTGTTAGGAGAATTCAAAAATAAACAGTGTCTTAGAGTTCTATTGGTATGCTAAAATACCACAGACAAAAGTTTGGGAGGAAAGAATTTATTTCAGCTCACAGTTGCACAGCACAGTTCATCACTGATGCAGGAATCTGGAGGCAGAAACTGAAGCAGAGGCCATGGAGGGTCACTACCCACTGGATCACTTCTCAGAGTTTACACAGTCTTTTCTTATTACCCAGTGCAGATGGTAGCATCCACAGTAAGCTGGGCCCTTCCATGTCAATCACCAGCTAAGGAAATGCACCAGACTTGCCTGTATACCAATCTTACGGAGGAGTTTTCTCAAAGTTCCCTCTTCCCACATTTGTCTCTTGCTTGTAACAAGTTGACATAAAACTAGCCAGCACACTTGTGTAGCTTTGAAATGGGACTTTTCCAGCTATTTCTGTTCAGGGGAAAACATTTGTAATATAAAAGTTGCTGGACATGGTGGTACATACCTTAAATTCCATCACTGTAGGGTAGAGGCCAGTTTGGTCTTCATTGTGTCAGCGGATTTACATAGTGAGACCCTGTCTTAATAGAAAAAGGAAAAGAAAAGTTCATTGTCTGAGTCACTGGGAATGAACCATTTACCTCCTCACAATTTCAGTGATGTCCTCTCTTTGTTTTTGATGGTTGATATGCTGATTATAGCAGAGAAGAGTCACCAAACATATAGGAGACATAGATTTCCAAATGAGTTGTTTATGTCAGTCTTCACAAAGACACTTTGAAAGGAGAGAGTGAGAGGAGAGTTTGTGTTTTCAAACAGAAGGGAAGGGAAGTTCCATTCCTTTCCTGGTACTGCCCAGCGTGATACCGTGGACTGTAGGTTGTTATTCAGTTGTAGATCACCTGCTCACTCCACCTGGACAATTTTTTTTTTTTTAATTAGATGTTTTCTTTATTTACATGTCATATGGTTTCTCCTTTCCCAGTTTCCTCTCCCAAAAAAACAAAACAAAAGAAAACAAAAACAAAAAACAACAACACCACCAGGATATCTTAAGACTGTATTAGATAACTTTTTAGTGTTGCCTACTATCTTCAGTGAGAAAGGTGCTCTATGTAGGTAGGTTCAGGGAGATTGGATGCAGCTTGTGGGGATACTAGGTCTGAGTGTCTGGGAGGATACTGTTTATATCTAAGAGACTTAAATGAAACTGAGCCATGGACCCCATAGTCAGATGCTTGCTTGGAGTGTAATGAGAAGCCATCAACAAAGTTCACTCACCTCCCCATGCAGACTTCCTGGGAAAATCAGAAAACCCTAAAATATACCTGAACTTTGGGATAAGAGGAATCAGGACCCTGAACCTAAGTCCTGAGCAGTCAGGCTTAATCCTGTACTGTGGTGCCAACTAAAACTGCTGTTGCTTTTGATAAACCAGCTTTTGATAAAACAGTCTCCTCTCTACACATACAGTTAATTCTAAAGATGGAGGTGAGGCCAGCATATGGTGATCAGTGCGGGGGGTGGGGGGGGAGGAGTGAGGCCTTAGGGGAACCCTCAGGTTGTGTTCCTCATCTGATTAAGGTAAGGGACACAGAGACGGGACAGGGCGCTCAGCAGGACCTGGAGCCAGCAATAGCAGATGAATTCAAGAGAGAGAAGCCAGCAAGCACTGTTCGTCCAAGTACAGGTGAGGAGGAGAGGCTTGGCTTGCTTCCGCTGCTCTTCTGTCCAGAGAGACAGGTGGCCCCAGCTTCAGCCTCAACTTGTTTTTTCCCTCCAAGCTATACTATGAGGTGTGAATTTTGAAAAGACTTCTTCTAAAAATAAAGACCTTTAAGTTAGATGGGACAGACTTGCATTTCTTTTTGAGTTGTATTCTCTGTTGTAGTCAGAGAAACCTGTCGTGGTAGAGCCACTGCAGACTGACAGTGTCACAGACTGACAGGCTGTGTTGCCACACCCAGTCTCAGCTGCCTGGAACCATAGTGTGACCTTGACCTTGAATGGCCTTCCTTCCAGTGCTGGGAAGCGACCCTATTGAGCTTAGACTGGTTGGGTTCTATAAAGGCAACCCTGAATGTTGCTTCATTGTATATTTATGTCTGTGTTTGTCTCAGTACTGCAGAAAACAGGTAAGATAAGAAGATAAGGAATTGGGGGGGGGGCAGAAATCACGTATTTTTATATTTTTCAAGGAACTTCCCATTTCTGGAGTTTTTTTCCCAGCTGTTACTTTGTTACTTCTTAAAAGACTTGTTGCTGCCACAAGCATGTTTTAGCCACAAGCATGTTTCCGTATGTGCCTGGGATTTTCAGGCTTCTAGATTACATTGTGTTTAGCACCTGGCCTTTCTTGGTGATAGAGTGCCTACTGAGTTTAATACTGTTTTCTTGGTTTGGGGTTTTTGTTTTTACATCTTGAATAATTCTTCAAATTTTATCCTTATGCTTGTTTATGTTTTTAACCTTTAGTAAAACTTTATACATTTGGAATGGTCTGTTACCCTGCAGGGTATATGAAGGGACTTTGTGGAAGAACTCGTCCCTCTAGCTAACATGTTTCCATGAAATTTTGCCAAAGAGACTCCATGAGTGTAATTTCACCATATATGATGGTAGGGTAAACGAACCAGCCCACTGCGGTTAAAATAGTTGGTTTTTCCCTAAGGGAAAGTTCATCAAAAGTGGTTAAGAGCAGAATTGTAGGTGTTTTCTTCTTTTCAGGTTATTCTTCGCCATTTCACTCCTTAAGAGGGCACACTCCTGTGCATTTGCACCCCTGGTTCAGAATAGCCTATGGAGGTGCCAATGCCCGGGAAGAGGGGAGCCGATGGCCCTGGTCAGGGTCACACCCATCCACTCTTGATGCTCTTCAGTGTTTCTGTAGCTTTGAAAGCCAAAGTCACTTTGACATTTTACACTTTTTAAAATTAATGTCTGCATATTCTTTAGTGGACAGTATATTGATCCATAAATAACTGCTATTACATACCCAATCAAGACACAGAAATTCAAGTCTAGAAGTAAATGCAGCTGTTTCTCAGTGTTTCTCTCTAAGGCTTGGCCACTGTTTAGATGGGAGTAGGGTGGCTCTCTTCTTTTCGTGGTGTTTGTTTGTTTGTTTGTTTATTTGAGACAGGTGTTCTCTGTGTAGTCTTGGCCTCCTTTGGCTGACCTCAAACTCAGAGATCCATCTACCTGCTTCTGTGTTCCAAGTGCTAGGGCTAAAGGCAAGTGCCACCGTTGCCTTGGTTCTTTCAAGATGTAGTTTTAGTACCCACTCATGGCCCCTTGTTAGCAGAGGTAAAGCCAGGTGGTTTAACTGTAACAATGGTGAAGATCAAGTGAGTACCACAGACCTGGGACTCCATCATGGCCACATAAGCATGCCCCACCTACCTCTGACATGTTTGACTTGGCACATTGCCAGCTCCATTCTATATCTCTCCATTTTGGAAAACTCCTCCTTGAGAAACTATTGCAGGTCTTGACAGGGGTATAGGCTTTGGTTCTTTATGAGCATTTTTAGCCCTGAGACTAAGGGCTTGTAAGTGTTGAAAATGAAGATGAAGATGCCAGCGAGGGAAAGTTAGAAGCAATTCTTAATTCCTGAGGGCAATTCTAGCATGGAATTGCACCAGCTTATAATTGATGTGTAGGTAGGAAACTGGTGCTGAGAGATCCAGCTGCTCTCGGTAGGGTAGTGACTTCGACAGGAGAGAAAACCATTAGCCTATAAAGTGAACAGATTGCCTTTCAGTTCCTTTTTCTGCCCCATCAAAGCACCAGCTTGCTCCACTTTCACCAAATGTAAATTAAAAGCCTTATTTACTATGGTATCTCTGGTGTTCAAGTTATATATGTCGCTGTAATTCTTATGAGTTGTGAGCATACATACTTCTATGAGAGTAGAAGGGACTTTAAACAGTCTTTGTAATTCTGAGGCTGAGCATCACAGGTTTATATTTTTTCTATTATCTTAATGCATATTATTTTACTTCACACTATTAGGGTTCTAAATATTCATTCATTCATTTTTAATTTAGCTTATTAATCCGTTGTGAATTTCCCATCATGTACCCCAGTCCTATTCTTCTGACCTTTTGTATCCACCCTCTGCCCTTGCAAACCTCTCCCTGCTCCCAAAGAAAAAATAAAACAAAAAAATCTCACTGTGGAAGCTGTATTGTGTCACTATGTATCCCACAGGATACTCCCTTTTGCCCACACTTTCTTACTTGCAAATGTTCATTGCAATGAGTCATGGATCAAGTTTCAGGCCTCCAGCTTCTGCTACACTATCAATACTGGATCCTCACCAGGACTCCTCTCAGACATCTTTTGTTACCCTGTGTCACCAAGACCCTGCTGATCTGTAGGCCCTGCCCCTTCAGGAAAGCCAGCAAGCAGTTCATAGATGGGGTCGATGTTGGAGTGGGCCAAGTTGAAGCCACAGATCTGGGCCTGGGTGTAGCTGAGTTGATCTGCCTGCCAGCTCTCCTGCACCCACACCACCGCTAGGGTGAGCTCTCCAGCACTGCCCTGGGTAGCACACCCAGTGCCACAGACAGCAAGGAGCAGAGCCACACAGTTCTCTCAACCAGAGCCAGCTCCACTGTGCTGCCCAGGTAAGGAGCAGGGCCCACTCTCTCAAGTCCTGCTCAGAGGACCCCAGGGCCTGTCTCCTGTCTGCTACAGGTGACAAGGGGTAAAGGGTAGAGTGGGGGTGGGGAGCATCTCTCCCTCACTCATGCCACTGCATGGCAGACAAGTGGCAGGACCACTAAGTATTTATTGTCATTTATTTATTTATACTCTGAAATTTCATGTTACTTGTGCTTGTCTCACCTTTCAGAGAGCATTAGTTAGATTTCTTCAGTATTTAAGGAAAATGTCTACTTGTCAGTGAACTATAAATTATAGTTTGTCAAATCTTCATATTAATGAACACCCCTCCCCTCAAGAATTAAAATGGTCCAAAAATAATATGGGGCCTTCATAATCTTAAAGTCACAACATTTTGTGAGGTTTGATTATGTCACGCTAATTTATAACTTGTAATGCAAATTGTGAATTTGTAATAAATTCAGTTTACTAGACTAAAATTTTCTTTGCACACAGTAAGTCAAGTACTAAGCAAAAATTTAAAAGTAGCAAAATTATGAGATATAAATAAAATTAAACCTTTGAAGCATTTTACTGTGTTCTCAGAGTAACCAAGTGCTGCTTTTGATCTCTGCATTAAATCAGGGTACAGATGTGTTTTCATTGGTTGAAATAAATGAATGATTTATTCATGAAAATATGAAATAACTTAGTCCCTTTATTTTCCCGCTCATCCTGCTCATACAGGCTGTTTTAGTATTAAGATGTACTCAGGAGCTCTTTGCAATGTTGCTGGAAGGGTGGCTCTGATCCACAGGGTCACTGTGCAGATAGAAAGGTAGCAAGACTGGTGTGGCTCTATTGGGCCATGTGTTGATTACGTCCTGCTAATTGAATGCAGCTTCCTTGACTTGTGGTTATTTCCCTGAATTCTTCCTTTAAGAAACTCGAAGCTCCTACCTAAAAGGAGACAAGGTGCTCAGCTAGAATAATCAAAGGTGAAATCTGATTCTTTCTGACTTTTTAGTGCCAAGCAGTGAACAAAAGGCTTCTTCAAGACAGCACATTGTTCGGTGGGTCTCTGTGTGTGAATGTGAGCAGCCCAGTGTATTAAACGTTTTCCCAAGGTTGACAGTGGAGTGCCAGTTTCTGTTTTCGGTTCCTCGAATAGTAAAGCCTGTTCTGTCAGCAGCCATTTCATTAAATGCCTCAGCACAAGTGTTAGACACAGACACAGGAGAACAGGGATCCTGTCTTGGGCTTAAGTCTGAGTAGATGAAGAAATACTTGAAGAGCAGAAGCAAATGTGTGAAGAAAGAACAGTGTGTGTTGGTAAGAGGCAGATGGTGTTGGTTAGAGGAGATTAAGACATCCACCATAAAACTAAAAGCGATTTTTTTTGGTGGCCTGGAAGATGAGTTTGTAAGATGGACTGGTTATGGGATGTGTATAGGAGGAGATGATGGCTTACAGCCTTGTGCTGCTATCTGAAGGGTGTGAGAGAGAATAGACCTCCCTGGAGTGGCCGTGCTGAGAGGTGTGTCTACGTGAGCCCTCTACCTTGAACACAGGGAAATGCAGGGAATTCTTTCCACTGTTCCATGGCTTTTGCCTTGGATGACTTTGGTGGTCTCTACACTATATCCAAGCTCTGTTGCTCTCTCTCCTGTCTTCTCCCCCGTTTTGTCCTGGGTCTTGTCTTTTCAGCAGTGCTGAGATTAAATCCGGGCCTTTGCACGAGGTAAGGATGAGCTCCCAGAGAGCCACATAGCCAGTTTTCCCTTCTCATTCTTCAAACTTCAGCTCAATTACTGTTTCTCGAAAGGTCACAGAGGGGCAAGCAAGGAAAGGCCTCTGTGAGCCAGAGTCAGGTGATGTGGCAGGGAGCATGCTGAGGAAGGCCTTCAGTCCTGTGGCTGTCTGCTGGGACCCTGGGGCTAGTGCTTCCTTCTCCACTACCCTGTGTTGCAGTGCACATTGTAGTATGTGACTAAAAAGGTACTTTTCATTAAATTAGGATTCACTATTTTATTTGAATGCTGTAACTTCAAAACAATGTTGTACGCTTTAGAAGAAAAGTACAGTCAGTTTATGCAGTCAGCTGCCTGTCAGCTGACTGAAATTCCTTCTGACAAGAGGGAACAGGTTATATGTATGAGAAGAAGAGGGACATGGAGGGGAGCAAGTTGGAAAAAATACTTTCAAAACAAGACATTTTAGTTTTCCATCTTATTTTCCCAGAGGCACAAAAATGTCTGTCTCACCCTCAGTCACATCTGGATGTTTAGGAAAAAACATCTCAGGAAATCATACATAGTCCTACAAAAAGCTAAAGTCAGTGGAATTAAAGTCAGGAAAGAATGGCCTAAGTTATAATTTAGTTTTAAAGCCTATTCCAGTATCCATAGTGTAGAGATGTTTCTGGTCCTCAGTGCAGGTTTGTAAACAGTGTAATGCTTGTCCTGTTCCATGCGCGTTGTATAGGCTAGAACCACAGCTACTGTATTTTGATGAGGACAAGCATTCCATTAAAATGTATGAAATAGGGATAGTGTACAAACATGCTTTCCCTTTCATCATACATAAAATATAGAGCTCTACCTAGGTGTAGTGGCCCAAGCATTTAATCCCAGCACTTGGGAGGCAGAGGCAGGTTTAGGGCCAGCCTGGTCTACATAGTGAGTTCCAGGACAGCCAGGATTACAAAGTCAGAACATGTCTTACAAACAAACAGAACCCTATTATTCTGGTGTTTGGCTTTGAAATTGTACTTTTCATAAAACCTAATTAAATGTGTTATTTTATAAAATCAAAAGTTAAAAAACATTTAAGCCTAAAGATCTTTCTTACGATCTCTTATTTCTCCAGATAGGATGGAAACCCAAGATTTTTTTCTTGTATGTTAGACTTACCACTCTATTCTCCAGTTCTGATGCCAGCCATACATAATGGATAATAGCTGACTTCTGATTCTGGTCGGGATGGTGTGGTCTATTCCTTTATTCTAGTTTTACAGTGCGGGTGGGGGGACTCCTGAGGAGAAAGTATTCATTGACATGTTCAAGACTGTCTTCATTTTCACCATTTTTCTATTTCTCTGCCTGCTCTGGTACCAGGATGCTTTCTATAAGGATGTTGGTATAAGGATGTGCTCCTTACATGTTTTCTTAGACAAGGAAGGAGCTATAGCCAGCATCTTGTTCCCAAGGACTGAGCATAGGAAGGACGCAATAGCTTTCCTGGGCAGGCTTTGGCTCTCCCACCAACCTGCTTTCTAGCCAGTTACTGCTTACAGTGATTCTCACAGGCCTGCCAGGCTTTCCTCCTGCTCCTCTCAAGATGATGCCGTTTGGCTTTTACTCTTCCAGCTTCTCGTGGGCCTTCCCTATGTCAAGGTCACACTGACACATTCCATCAGGTATCGGAGCACAGATACAGCTTCTTCCCAACTTCTTGGCTGCCATGGTTGAGTGATTCATGTCTTCCTTTGCCCGCTTGCCTCTGTCATCTTCTCATCTCCAGTGCTGCCTTCCTGTTTCCTCCCCTTTCTGTTCCACCAAATTTAGACTTGACTCTCTCTTCGCGTAGCACAGGGAGGCTCACACCTCTGTTCTTCCTGTACCTTTCAACTTCTGATGGCATTTCTGCATCATGTCACACTGGTCTCCCTTCCTGCTGTGTTATGTGCTCTGTACATTTTTATCATTGTGTTTGTCTCACTATTCCTCTCCTCACCAGTAGCCCAGGGACTCCTCATCGCCTTGCTGTCGTGACACTTCACACACTGGCATTTTCATGTGGACACAAATGTGTTGCCATTCTTTGCCTGTTCCAGCAGAATAGATAGGCATGTGCTTACTAAACACTCACTCTGCTTTAGTCTCTTTCTCAGGTACTGGGAATGCAGTGGTGACCCCTGGAAAAGCAGTCCCTGCCCTTAGGACCCCACAGTGTGTCCTTGGAAATAATTGCTGTTGAATCTGTTGCTTGCTCTACCTGTGAGCGTCAAAGTCACAGAAGTTCTGTCTAAAAGGCCGATATTTTCTCTTGTACTTTTTTCAAAAAGTTGTTTGGAGATGTTAAGTGTGAGCATGCCCTTGGCTCCTTGAAAGCTGCCTTTAAGCATGCAGACTAAAACCAAGTGATAGAGACTGAAAGCTGTCGTGTTCCTCCAATTCAGCCTACTGAAGCCAGCGCAGGGAGCGAAGCATTGTCGCTGTTACAGTAGACTGCTTTTTTCTTCCTTTCTTTCTTTCTTTTTTTTTTTTTTTTGTAGTTATACTCCCAAGAGCTACTTTAAAAGCTGTAAATTATTAAAAGCATCATTACTTAAACCAGTATTTATTAAAAGAGACATTAAATGTATGTGTGATTAATGTTTGATGATCTCTCCAGCTCAGATCTGTCAGCTTTCTTTTTTCTACCTGTACACGTACCCACGTGCCTTTCAGATTACCTTCTGCCTTAAACTGGACACGTTTAAGCACGTTGTAATGGATCAGACTGGGTTCTTTTCCTAGAAAATCATTCATTCCTACAGTTAAAAACCAAGCTTTCAAAACCGTAGGGCCCATCTTGCAGCCAAAACACAAATTTACACTTCATTCTGTTGGCAGGAACCATCACTGTTAATTTTAAAACGTAACTTCTATACCATTATTAATGCATTGTCTTAATTTGTTTTCTATTACTGAGATAAACACCATGACCAAAACAACCTGGGGGGAAAGCATTGATAGATTAGGATTCTCG